>JAODOF010000016.1:32162447-32172700 GCA_027576175.1 Sciades proops | reverse complement strand
CTCGGGTAATTCGTGGTCCCACTTTCTTGGACCCCGACCATCGCGTTATATCGAGGTTTCAGTGTATATATATATATATATAGTGGATGTGTGTCCATATAATATAAAGAACATTACACAGTGACGCGAATATATGAAGTTTATCTTATATACTTGGATGCACTGAAAAAAAAATCCCCAGTAAAATTATTACACGGTTTCCATCTAGTTGCTGTAATTGATACAATATTTACAGCATTCATGCTGTAAAATTTGTTCCCAGTGATGGCACACTGTATTTTCACACACACGCTGTATAAACAGAGTGCAAAATTGTACTTTAACAGGAATACTGTATTAGCCTAACAGTATATTAGCATAAAAATAACTGCTGCAGCTGTACTACTATTTTAACAAATATTTAAAAAAAACATTTTAAATACATTTAGTATTTAAAATAGCCCAAAATACTAACAAATAAATCTTAAAACTGTTTATTAAAGCAACCATTTCACTGCAGTACCCTCTCTGAGGAGCTAGCTAACTAGCTTTGCTAGCTTAGTAACTATTAGCTAGCTACATTAACATTACCTCACGTGTTAGCTGTTGTCTTTGATTATAATTTAAATGCAAGATGCTTCTCATTATCAGTAAAAGCATCAGTTTTTAATGGTTTTGGTTATATTTTGCATTTATACTATATATTTAAGTCGCTACTGGATTATCTTTTTAAACTAGTAGGCCGTTAGGTAGCTAATCAAAAGTTAATAGGTGTCTTAGATAGCTTTACACCTTGTTTAACCCTGTTTTAATTCTTCTGGTTTGTTGATTTTAATGCTGTTTTGTCAAAGGTTTGGGGGCAGTGATGAAGGAGGAAGGTCAATTGCTGCTTCAGTGCTTTGGTGCCTAGTTTTACAGAAATGTTAATAACACCTTAGTCAAAGTGCTGTTATAGTAGCTATACAAGATCATTTGATCACCAGTACTGGAAATATTTCCCCAGAATATCATGTATCAAACTGTTACACAATTTACAGAAATTTACAGAGCATCTTTTTTTAAAACACTGCACACGCTTACTAGCCGCCTTATTGGATCATTGCTCATCTTTTTTCCATAAATAGTGTGTATTACACATCCTGTCCCTTTCTTCTGTGTTCGTTTCTGAGTAAAGCACCACAGTTAGTTAGATGTTGAGCCAAATAGTGTCACTGATGTGTTTCTATTCAACAATTAAATGTCTAATATCCTACGTATATTCTACTTCACAGGGCACCTGAAGGAAAATAATAAACGAGATCTTCCATGTACACGAGCTCACAAACAATCATGGTTGGATAGTATTGCTCTGATTGACACGGGATTGAGTAATACCATCCATTCTGCTCCGAGAGCATCCTGGAGCTTTAAGCTTAAATCTCTTGCTGATAAAAAGGTGACATTGACAGCAGCTTTGAAGAAATCCACATAAACACAGAGCATATGCAGTATATACACAGTGTTCCCTGCATTTTACAATTACATGTGCTGCACAGTAAGAATGGAGTCCTGGTGCATGGCGTAATTGAGGAATATTGTAAGAATAAATGGAGCGCAACCTACTAAACCTACTCCTATTAAACCCAGCACTTCTACGCTGCCCTCTCTGATTGCTGCCATTCAGTTGGAAGCCAGCGTTCAGAGTGATGGGGCCCAGACTGCCTGTGCTATTTTGGAGAGGACATTAAAAATTGAATCAAATGAATAAATCTTGCAAGCATAAAGCGCAGAATCTAACTCGCGTTATGTCCATTGGGGAGGGGTGGTGGTGATGTAATTTCTCTCGAGCGCCTTCCACCCGACACCTGCCCCTTTGATAGGTTAATGATTAATCAAATGCATTATTGATCAAGGCTGCATGAGAGCTTGTGAATCGTGTTTGACCCAGGTGCAAAGCTCGATTTTTTCCGTATCTAAAAATACCAGCTATCTGGTCAAAGCTAGCCATTAAAAAATAATACTAGATCCAAATCCAAAGTGCACTCAGGAAGCACTGCGGTTTAGCGTATATCATCTAATCTGTTCAATCGTTATTTCCGTTAGACACATTGATGCACATACAGGATGACCATAAATGTTTGATAATTTTCCTGATTCTCAAACCATCTGACTTTGAATTAGACTGAGAGATATGCTTTCTATGCTGCTTTGAACTCCATCCCTGGGTGAAGGGGGGTAACGGGGTAAACTCCATGGAAACAGCGGTGTCTTACTGCTCCAAAATAAAGATTAGACAAAGCCTTGACCTTGATGCATGCCATTCCCACATTCTCTGCTGGCTTCGTGCTTTAAAGGAAGAATTAAACAATTAGTGCAGAGATTCAGGACATGTGTTCACACATTAGGGAGGTTTGCTTTATATGCTGTGCCCTTGAAAGCCTGGGTGTAGAAACGATTAACAAAATAATGCTAATAAGAAGCAGACACAGCTTTGGTGCTTGTAAATGCAAGTGGGTTAAGGAGCTGAGTGGGTTAAGGAGCTGCAGTTAGTTATCAGAGAGATGGGTTGAAACATCATAAATAACGTTGATAACCCTGCTTAAATATATACTCAAAAGACAAATTAGGCATACACAGATCCTTAGCTGGTTTGTTAAGCATCAGTAGCAGTTCTGACACAACCCTTTCTCCTGCCTAATCCTGGGACCATTCCAAAAAGATTGCCAGATCCCTCTTAGCCAGGAAAACTGGTTTGGATTCTCCACAAAAATACTGCTCATGTAGTTTACACTTGCTATCAGATCAATTAATCCCCCTTATAATTTCAATTTTTAAAAATGTCAACTCAGAAATACATATCATGGATTCATATTCAGACACTGGGTTTGTAGTGTGCTTACGTCCTGGGACGTCAACATTCCAATTTGAATTTATAACCTGACTCGCAAATGTCTTGCAACATGTCACTAGAAACTGTTAGAAGCAATAGCAAGGCATATCTTTCAATGTCATTTGATATTACCACCATCTTAGAAGCCAGGAGACACAGGATAGAGAAAAAAGAGACTGAAATGTTACTTGGAAAAAGTGATAACCGTTTAGAAAATGTAAAACTATGAGGAAACATACTTTTGATAATATCATGACTGACTACTCGAGTTAGCCAGGTACTGACCAGCCAAACCCTAACCACCACAATTTTTAATGACAGAACAGACCACAGTTCCACCCTTGTTATGGAATAAAGCCCCATAGTTATGGAATAGCCTTCCAAGTAGTGTTCAGGGCTCAGACACAGTCTTAGAGTTTAAGCTGAAACCTCTTTTTAATCAAGTCTTTTGTTAATAGTTTTTATTAGGTAAAGGAGGAGATCTGAATGGTCCTCAGGCATGGTGTTCTGGTAAACTGGGACGTATGGATGCTGTTGCCCCCCCCACCCTTACTCGTTCATTCGGCTTTGTTGATGGTGGAGTTGCTGGCTGCTTTCTGTCCCAGGGTGCCCTCATGTCTGTGTTTCCTTCTGGCTCTCTGTTTTAGTTATGCTGTCATAGTTAGTTTTGCCAGAGGTCCTGCTTGCACTCAGTGTAAAATATATCCTGTTCTTACTCAACGTGACACTGGGCATACCTAACAACCTGTCGTCCCCCCCCCACATGTGCTTGTTATGCCATAATTTACATAACACCACACGTTCCATGTGTTGCAAATCGTGGCACTATATACAAATGCTACCCCAGGTACCCCAAACACATCAAAATTGAAGAAGTAATGGCTTGTGGATATATGCAAAGTCAAAGCAAAACTGAAACTTGGATAGCCCCATATGTACAGCCCCTGATCCAGCCTGATGCCCTACTTCTAGCTGAAATTCTTATTGCTTTGATCCTGTGAAGGATGGGCCCATATGGACAGTCTAAAGATACACTTAGAAGATGGTTCTGGACATGTAATGCAAACAGTTTTGCCATGATGGCTTAAGACTACAATTTAAAAACATGAGGGTTTTTTTTCCGTAATGCCATAATTTACATAATAACAATGGAAGCTCCATGTTTTGCAGGTACCCCAGACACATCAACATTGAAGAAGTAATGACTTGTAGATGTATGCAAAGTCAAAGCAATTGCTGAAACTCGGATGGCCCAATATGTACAGCCCTTGATCCATCCTGATGCCCTACTTCTTGCTGAAATTCTTATTGCTTTGATCCTGTCAAGGATGGTCCCATATGGACAGTCTAAAGATACACTAAGAAGATGGCTCTGGACACGTAATGCAAACAGTTTTGCTACGATGGCTTAAGACTACAATTTAAAAACATGTGAGGCGTTTTTTTTTGTAATGCTATAATTTACATAACAACAATGGAAACTCCATGTGTTGCAGGTAACCCAGGTACCCCAGACACATCAAAACTGAAGAAGTAATGACTTGTGGATACATGCAAAGTCAAAAAAATTGCTGAACCTTGTATGGCCCTACATAGGGGATATGTACAGCCCCTGATCCATCCTGATGCCCTACTTCTTGCTGAAATTCTTATTGCTTTAATCCTGTGGAGGATGGTCAAGTCAAGTCAATTTTTATAGCGCTTTTAACAATAGACATTGTCACAAAGCAGCTTTACAGAATTTTAATGACTTTAAACATGAGCTAATTTTATCTATCCCCTATGAACCTCCCTGGGCTGATTTTATTTTTTATTTTTTAAATGATTCCTGTCCTTTTAAAGGGCATGCTGATGAGGGGGCAAATGCAGGCCTCTTGGAGGCTGTCTGCTGACACTGGGGACAGCGCTGGCAGAAATCTATAATGCTGGACCGTATGGCCCCAGGTGTTCTCCTGTGAGCAGGAGAGTGCCCAGTGCATTAGGAGGTTAATTTTGGACCTGGGAATGACCAGGAGATTGCAGGGTTGTCCATAATGCTCAACATGGTAGTTGAGCAGGCTGTTTTTGATCAGGAAGTAGGTCAGTGGCAAGTTTTGGCCTGGTTGTTGGTTTTATCCATCTATTTGGAGCACTTCCCACCAACAGTATTTAAGGGTGTCCTCCTTCTTTTGCTTCTATCCAAAGATGGGCTTCAAGGCTGTTACTGTTGCACTAAAAGGTTATAATTTAGTGTATGAGGTGCGATAAAGTTCAGGGACTGTCTCTGTTAAGCAGCGGAGACCTGTGAAATGCTTCAAGTCTGCTGCAACGAAGCAGTGAACTGGGCAAGGTGTTTTGAGCAGCATTTCGTGCTTCAAAAGGGGCAGGACATCACTGGAGAATGAACTTCTGCCCCTTTTAATGCATGAATGTCACTCAAAACACTTTGCCCAGGTCATTGCTTCATTGCCATCGGTTTGGCACAGAATTTGATCTTTGTAGTCTTGTATAGTAAACTCGCAAAGGTACATGTGCACTATCATAAAAACGCTTGTCACACATGTTCAGAGTTTAAGAAGTTCAGAGTTGGGTGAACCTCTCATTTTAGAAATACTCCTGTCAATCAATCCTTCATGGTGACTAGACAGATGCACTCTGGAGTAAAAGACATGCATTAAGTTCAAAATCTTGCTTCTTGCATTCAAATCTCTGCATGACTTTTATAACAATGTTTATAACTTTGCTCCTCTCTACCTTAGCAAGCTCTTGACCTCTACTGCCCCCCTCTCTCTCTCTCAGATCTTCTCGCAGTAATCTATGTTGTCTCACACAGCAGACTTTTCACCCTGGGAGACAGGTCCTACAGTGCCATGGCCCTCCAACTCTGGAACTCTTTCTCAGTCTCTGTTACTGCTCTTCTTTCTTGACTTTCAAATCTGAATTAAAGACTTTTTTTCTTCAGTGAATACCGCTATTCCTCCTTTACTGCTTAAACAGCCCTTGCTGTTGTTGTGCATATATATTAGACTCTTAAGAGCATGAAGAAAAAATTTCTCTGGTCAATTGAGACAAAATTTTAACTTTTTGGGATGAACTCCAACACTGTCCCTATTGTGAGACATCCTGATGGCAGGATCATGCCATGGGGTTGCCTCTCGGCAGCAGTTATGGGGAGACTAGTCAGAATTTAGGGAAGTGTGAATACCGCCAAATACAGAGAAGTCCTTGAAGATAACCTGTTCCAAAGTGCACACAAAACCTCAGTCTGGGGCAAAGGTTCAGTTTTCAATTTTACAATGACCTGAAAAAAACAGTCAAGGCAGTGCTGGAGTGGCTTTGGGACAAGTCTCTGAATTTCCTTGAGTGGACAAGTCAAAACCCAGACTTGAAACTAATAGAATATCTTTGGAGAGATGACTCTCAGATGCACCCATCCAGTCTGACTGAGCTCGAGAGGATCCATCAGGAAGAATCAGGAAAAAACTGCCCAAATCCAGGTGTGCCATGATGGCTCACCCAAGAAGACCTCTGTAATTGCTGCCAAAAGTGCTTCTATAAAGTGCTGAATAAAGGGTCTGAATAGTCATTGAAGTGACATTTCAGGTAATATATTTGAAAAAAATGTAAAAATCTAAAAAAAAAAAAAAAAAGAGCTTTCACTATCATCTACTATTATTTTTTTTCTAATGTTAACAAAAAACTGAAGGGGTATGAATATTTTCTGGACCCACTCTATATGTTGACTATTATCCAGGAGAACTGTGGCAAGCTGTTCCATCTCAGCCTAATAATCTGTTTTATCTCAGCCAATTTTTCCATAGCTTAGTGATTATATAGTGATTATATCACTATAATCCTTGTTAACTAGATTTAAAATGGGCATTTTATATAAAAAAAAAAATTGTAATGAACATCTGCTATTGAATAGCCGTTTGGGGGTTGACATATTTGTTCACTTGTGGGGAAAATACTTCTCTTGTTTTGAAATCATTTAAGGTATCCACTTTTTTTGGCTCCTTGCAGGAATTTTAGCTGTTCCAATGTATAATCTATAACTCCAAAAATTAGTTTTGTTCTTTTGGAGGTGTATTTTAAATGTATTCCTAGAAAGGTGCTCAACTGGGAACTGAAGTATTCTTGAACTGAGCCAGGGTTTATGTATTATTTTGCTGCATCTAAACTTAGTGACTAACTATACAGGAACGTTTTTTTTTTTTTTTAATAGATATTGCAAATTAATGTCTCTATGATGTGCTTATTTCTTTCTCTTTTTTGCTCTGTCTTGTAAAACAGCTAATACCTCGTGGACAGTCTGACACAGGACAAGCTCTATCAAACTATAAATTTTATATTTTTGGACATTTTGATAGCCTACAGTATTCATTTTTTCCCCCTTACACAGAGTTCAGTGTTTTTAAAAGTGAAAGTTTAAAGGTAGGTTTAGATGTGTATTGCAGTTTATGCTTTTATACATTAAGTATAAAAAAAAAAAAAAAAAAACTTTTTCTGTGCATCTCTTAGCCTCTCTGAGCAGTAGGTGTTCAGCCTGTTTCAGGAGCGGAATCATTCGCTTAATTCTTGAAACTGCTCAACCAACATTTGTTCACTTGTGTGTACCCTATGCAAGGAAGTAGAGTTCAGGTATACTTTCTGTGTGGAGTTTGCATGTTCTCCTCGTGTCTGCGTGGGTTTCCTCTGGGTGCTCTGGTTTCTCCCACAATCCAAAGATGTGCAGTTAGGTTAACATGGAGGCGGTCTTAGGCTGAAGTGCCCTTGAGCAAGGCACCTAACCCCCAACTGCTCCCCGGGCACTGCAGCATGGCTGCCCACTGCTCTGGGTATGTGCTCATTGCTTGTGTGTGTGTGTGTTTCACTGCTTCAGATAGGTTAAATGCAGAGAGGAATTTCACAAATATACATGTAATAAAGTTCTTCTTAAACAATTATGCTGACATTACCACTGGAGCAAAGACTTAAAAATCATGATTTCAGAGGAATTTTCCAGTATATTATGAAATTAATATATTTTACCACGGATATTTGTGTTTACTTTAAAATCAGTGTGGTATAAATTCAGCCAGGAGTGACTGTTAATATGATGTTTCTGCAGGGCTGCAATTGAGGAGACGTATTCCAGAGCAATAACCAAACTGGCCAAGTCTGCTGGCAACTTCTCTCAGTTGGGGTATGTGCGTGCATGTGTATAATTTGAGGAATATTAACTGAAATGTGTGTATATTTGACTTTATAAATTAATTCCTTACAGGTTAGAATTGGTCATTTCTAAAGCACATATTTAAATATGTGCAATGCAATGCCATTGTGTGCATGTATTTGTTTAGTGTTCAAAATATTTCTATATGTTGTATTTGATTTAAACCATAAGTTGGTGTGGAGTGTGTGTGTTTTAATGTTAACCCTACCACTATGTCCTGGAAACACTAGAAAACATTGGAAAAAAAAAAATAGAGATACTAGAAAAAGAACACAGTTTCATTCACAAATTATAACAACAGATAGTAATTTGCAGAATGTTACTTTTATCAGCTCCTCCCCCAGAGGCCCTGTGGCACTTTCTGGCAATCTTTCTATCTTCTATCAAGTGTTACTGAGTATGCAAAGCAGTGAGGTCTTTTTCTCAAATTGAGAAACTGTTATTTAGGCTACAGTTGAGAATAGCCATATAGTAAAATGTTTACCAGATTTACAATGGTTTTTAGGTTTGCTACATTCCAGAAAGAGCCGAAAGGCTACCTGGACATGTTATCAGAATCTGAGTGGGTGGAAATGCCTTACTGATGAGAGGTCAGAGGAAAATGGCCAGATGGTTCAAGCTCTTTCTTGTTGCCCAGGTGTGCCCTGTTAGATTGATTGTTTAAACAAGTAATAGCTCTGAATGAGCTCTTGAACACCAGCGAGCTGTCTGAAGAAAAGCAAGCCATTTGGAAGCTGAGAAAAGAGGGAAAATCCATCAGAGCCATTGCACAAGCATTGACTATAGCCAGTACAACAATTTGGAATGTCCTGAAAAAATACATCAGTAGTTTCTATCAGCCAAGGAAAAGAGTGGCAGGTGATTTACAGAAACATCGTGAGAGCTTGGGGGGGATCGTCAACAACCTCCACAGGGCAGAGGTGAAGGTATCACAATCCACTTTTCAAAGAATACCTTGAGAGCAGAAATTGAGGCCATACCACAAGATGCAAACCACTCATCAGCAGTAAGCATTGGAAGGCCAGATTGAAATTAGCAAAGAAATACATAGATGAGCCACAAAAGTTCTGGGATCAAAATTAACCTCTGCCAAAGTGTGATTTAAAGAAAGAATCTGCTCATGATTCGAAACATTGGTCAAGCATGGTGGAAGAAGTATTCATGACTTGGGCTTCCATGCCTGCTTCTGAAACGGCCTCACTAATCTTTATTGATGATGGAACTGATCATCAGTTCTGGTGGTAGCAGCAGAATTAATTCAGAAGTCTGCAGAAACATTGACAATTTTGGAGAGAAATGGATCCAAAATAATTTGGAGGAACTTCATTATGCAGCAAGACAATGACTCAAAGCACACTGCCAACACAACAAATGATCTCATTAGGGGGAAAAGTGGAATTTTAGACTGGCCAAGTCAGTCACCAGTCCTTAACCCAGATGAGCATGCAATTCACGTCCTGAAAAGGAGACTGAAGGGAATTCAACAATCCCCCCTCTCAAACGAACAACATATGAAGAAAACTGCTGTACAAACCTGGGAAAGAATTACAAAAGAACAATGCAACTGTGGTTATTGCAAGCAAGGGATGGTGTTATTTACTTGAATGCACTTCAAGACTTTTTGTTCTGATACTTTTGCTCTCCTAAAAATTGTGTGGTCTGCCACCAAATGTACTATGTTCCAAGTTGTTTCACTCATCTCAGTATAAATCTTCAACCCAAAAGTCTTCAGTGTATAGCAAAAACAAAAGAATTGCCGTTTCCAGTATATACGGTTATCCAATCACCCAATCAAGTGGCAACCACCACGATGCATAAAATCATGCAGATACAGGTCAAGAGCTTCAGTTAATTCTGTGCAAACTCTAGAGACTGTTGCATGTAAAACTCCCAGGAGATCAGTAGTTTCTGAAATACTTAAACCAGCCCATCTGGCACCAACAACCATGTCACGGTTTAAGTTGGAGATCACATTTTTTCCCCATTCTGATGTTTTGATGTGAACATTGAACTGAAACGCTTGACCTGTATCATCTTTCAGCTGTTCCCATTAGGGGTTGCCACAGTGGATCTGTTCCACATATTTGATTTGGCATAAGTTTTACAGTGGATGCCCTTCCTGACGCAACCCTCCCCAGTCTATCTAGGCTTGGGACTGGCACGAAGTATCCACAGTATTTTACCAAATCTGCATGTCTTTGAACTTTGGGG
>JAODOF010000016.1:31501163-31512612 GCA_027576175.1 Sciades proops | reverse complement strand
CCTTCCCGGCTAAACACCGGGAGAGACACGATTTAACTGAAAATAAACAAAGTTGTAAACAAATTGTTTGCAACAAGAAAATCAGCAAACGACCAAGTTTTGTTCCCTGAGGGAAGATCTACCCAAAACATCGATCAGAACCGAAATTGGGTAAGAACTGCAAGAGGAGATACGATTCTAATGAGAAGTCCCAAAACTCATTAAGGTGACCTAATTAGCAGTTTGCTAGCAAAAATTTGACAATACAATGACTGAGTGTTGTGCAGAAGGACTAGTTCTTTTAAACGAAACAATCAGAGCTGAAATCCATTGAGAATACAGGGAGAAGATATGATTTAAATGAAAATAAACAAAAGTTGTAAATAACTTGTTGATTTTCCTGTTGTAAACCAACAAATTACCAAGTTTTGTTTCTCAAGGGAAGCTCTACCCAAAACACTGATCAGAACTGGAATTGGGTGAGAAATGAGAGATGAGATAAAATTCTAGTGAGAGGCCTGGAAAATTTGTTAATTTGGCCCAATTACTAACTCGTTAGCAAAAAAAAATAATCAAGTTTTGTGCGGAGTGATGAGTTCTTTCAAACAAAACAATCAGAACGGAAATCCATGGAGAATTGATGGACATATGATTATCTGAATTGTGGATAACGGACAGACGATGGATGCCACGCCATGGCAATACCTCAATCGGCCTTATGAGCTAAATATCCCAACTTTTCTGGAAATGGGGTTGTAGATCACAGGAATCATTTTCTAAAAACTCCTTCTACTGTAGGTTTATCATAGAGACCATATGCGTAGGTGAAGAGCACCTTTTCCCCTTTGAGGAAAACCACACGAGACACATCTGCGTTCCTTCTCTCCTCAAAGTCATCCATCACCATGGCAGACATGGTGCGTGTGAAACACCGAACTGAAGATTTGTAAGTCAGATCGCCCGTCCTGACGATAGGGATGTGCAGGACTCCATCTTTCTCCTTGACCGTATATGCCACTTTCTCAAACTGCATACTGGGAACTGAAAAAAAAATCAGAAGGTTTAAGATTCATTCTAGAAGACACTTTGTCTTTTAAAGCCATGGAGTGTAAATGACTAATAATTTTACGTACGGTCTTGTGTGCTGTCAATGATGTAAACTGAAGCCTCGTGAGGCTCTGTAAGAACAGCGCCATTAGGAGAGCTGAGGAAGACGATGAAAGACTCCTTTCCTTCAATGGTGGGGTTCTGGATGTCATCCATGATGGTCAAACTACAAGTCTGGAGAAAAGAACAATGTGTTTTTAGTATATACAGTACATTTTCAAAATTGTGCAAAAATATCATGCATATTTGCTGTAACACCTCTTCAGTTTTGCCAGGCTTGAAGTCCACTTTCTTTGAACTGGGGATGTAGTCCACTCCAGGAGTGGCAGAGTCCTGGTCAGCTGGACGGGTGGCACACCACACTGATGCCACAGAGGAAAGGTCACTGCCCTGACGCAACACCGGGATCTCAATTGTCCCTATAAGAAGCACAGCAAATTTTTAATACAGCACTATAAAGATTATCAGCTATGTGCACTGGATATGAGGATATAAAATGTAAAAACTGAGAAATGAACAAGTAACGGCTTACAAGTAAGCCTAAGGCCTTGATCACATTACAGCTCACGATGGATTTGCGAATAGTTAGCGATGAAAAACTGGGAGCATTGCCACCAATCATGTGATGCACGGCGAATGTTCTCTGAGCTTCGCGAGTTATTTTTTGGTGCATCTCTGCCTCGTGAGTGGCCAAAAACATTGCAAAAAATTTCAATACATGCATTGAAATTTGGTGGCGATGCTTTCGTTGGCAAACTAAGCAGCGAATACTCTCAGATGGATTTGGGAATATTTCCCGAAGCTCCAGGAACCTTTTGAGATGTATTTGTCTCGAATCCATGTCCCCAATGCTCACGGGAGCCTCCTCAACACAGCGGCTCGGCATAACCTTTGTTGAGACTTGAAAAGTGCATTTACATTCAGGGATTCTTCGGAGCGCATTGTGCACATGGGCTTGGGACCCAGTCATTATGGGAAACACTTGATGCTGATTTGAGTGCAATCAGTACACGCATATAAGGATGTTGTTTTTACAGAGCCTTTGCGAAGTATTGTCAGGTATGCGGCGGGAGATGGATCTAAGTGCAGGAAAAAAAAAAGTGTTTATTAGCAGGCGTGATATTTACAAAAGCAAAACGTGAGGCAAGGTCAGAGTAACAAAACACAAATGAAACCAAAAGCAAAACAGAAAGCAGAATCATAAAGCAGAGTATTTAACCAGAGCCATAAACAGGGCTAGAAACAAACATGACCGTGATAATGATAATACTTCACAAAGTCTCTATGAAAACAGCGTCCTTATATGCGCGTGCTGATTGCGCTCAAATCAGTGTCAGGTGTTTCTCATAACGACTGGGTCCCAAGAGCGTCCCAAGAACTGGTTCCTAATGTGCTCTGAGAGTGCGCGCGGCCACTCGAGCTGTGCCAGACTCAATTGCGCGAAGGCGTGACAGTCAAGTGTTCACCAGCTCACCTTTACATCGCCACCAAAATGCGTCATTTTCATCGATAACCTATTGCAAATCATTGCGAGCTGGAGTGTGACTGTAGTTTAAGACTACCAATTAGCAAGTAACTAAACTGCGGTCATATTTTAAAAGAGAAATATTTCCAGCATGAATTATTACTTTAATTTGACTCTAAAATCTGTATAGTCAGAGAATTGTGATAGTCAACCAAGAAAAATTAAACTACAGACCTGCGTCCTCCGTGAAGCTAAAAGACGCATTGCCCAAGAACACAGTGGAGGCATCATTGGGGCCGTCGATGATTACTTTCGCCACTGTGATGTCCCCCATGCGGGCATTATCAGAGGCATCCGACAGCACCAGCTCGAACTCCTCAGACGGCTCGTATTCGCTGTCATCGATCAGCGTGACATCACAGGTAGACATGCTGACCCCAGGGCCCAGCACCACACGGTTCTCCGAGCTCATGCTGCGACTCTTATAGTCAGAACCTGACTCCAGAGCGTGGAGGCTACTGCCTCGTGCTGACTTGGGAATGGTGTAGCAAAGAGCAGAAACGGTGCTACTGGTGTCACCTAAAGCACATCATTCCGATTATGACATGTAGAGTCACAATACAGGGAGTCTGTATTTTGGTCAATTATCAGTAAAACACAAGCAGCTTACAATGAATAATTAAAAGAGCTAAAAATAAAGCTACTGAACATATTCACACAACATATAATGGAGCTCATGAAATAAGAACATGAAAAAAAAAATAACTAGCAACTCTTTTACATATTCTATCAAAATATGCAATATAGTAAAGATTTCAGTACAGATTTAGCTGTTTTTAGTCTCTGAAATACTAATATCAGTTGTGTTAAGCTACTAATATAATTGAAATATAGCTGTGTAACTAAAGCCGTTGGCTTGATTTAACCAAAAAAAAAAAAAAGTTGTGATGCCAGAAAACTATCCCATGTTAATTCTTCCATTCTTAAAATGTTAATAAGAACAAAAACTGTATGTCTACTACATGTATTACATGTAAATCCACAAAATGCTGTCCTGTAGTGTATATAAGAATTTATTCTATCCACATTTACTGGATATGAGCAATCATCGCACGCTCTGATTGGCTACTCTACTACTAGGATATCAGCTCATATACCATGAGTAGAGAAAAACAAAATGGCGGAGTGCATCGAGTCAGATATATCACTTTGTTATCAAGTATTTAAAATAAACAGAAATAGCTAAAAGAATATAGTCGTCTCCCCCACAATATCTCCTGTTCCATATTCCAGCCCAGTCGGTGGCACCAAACCACCAAAACCCTAAAGAAGAAAAAGAAAATGGCGGAACGTGTTACTAAACCAAGGAAGGATGAAATAAAAACTCGACTCGAAAACAAAACCCAAAAAAATACAAAAAAAGCAATAAAACATGAAAGAAAAATATTTGATGATAAGAACGTACCTTTTTTTATTTTTCAAGAATTATTATTATCACATTTTTCACAAACTGCTACTGTCATTTCTCTGGTTTGTTTACATTCTAAGCGGAAATTATTTTGCCGGACATTTTGTATAAAGTTTTTATTCATCAAATTTGCAAAAAAATGTTCGGTTTCTCAAAATCCAGTGACTGTGGTTAGAACAAAAACAGTTATTCCATGAAATCGAGTTGTACATGGCTTATAGTCAACTCAGCGCTACGTGTCTCATCGGCAATCAGCTCATGTACGACTCGATTTCATGGAATAACTTAATTGTTTACCTACCATTCAGATACTCCCCAGTGACTGCTTTCTATATACAGCATGAGACTTTAAAGGATTATTAATGACGTCAGCACAGGAAAAACACCACAAACACGGATATACAGTATAGTGTACAGCTTCACCTGAAAATAAAAACTTTTCTGAACTTCGACACTTTTCGAAAATCCAGTACTCAGCATAATATCCCCACTGAATACTAATAACAGTGAATTGTTATGGGAGGTGTAGGGCTACACAGTGTTTCTCTGCTGATGGAGGAGGACGAGGTGGGGTGAGGCTTGCATGTCTGAATCACTGCCTGCTATAGAGCAATCAAAACACAGGTAGCCTCGTTCATACTATAATGCATTGTTCTATCTTGGTGCAGATGCTGCATGATCAGATGAAGCACATTAAGCTCATCTCTTCAATCCAAGAATGTGCTTATGACCTACATGTGTAAGCACGCGCACACACACAACCCAGAATATGCACCTTATTATGCGTAAACATTGTCTATTTTGGATCAGAAAAAGCAGACTTGTGGTGTAGTGTTGTTATGCACAGCTACGGTGCGTGTGTAATTCAGAAAGCAGATCTGTGGTGGAATGCAACACGATCAACTCTGTTTAACAAAACCCCTCTGTTGCACTTGGAAGCCTTACATCACTTTTCCACACAAAACCTTTTACTTTACATATCAGACCCTGAACCCAACCTAACCCTGCCTCTCTTTTCACCCCCCTTCTTCAAGTTACTAAAGCATCAGTTTAGTGTGGGATCCACTGCATAGAGGCTCGGCTGCCGGTGAGTCAACTAACACACAATTTGGAGTCAGAAACCACATGTCTGCAGGCTCCTACAGACAGTTATATATCATTATGGACAACTTGTGGTAAAGTACTTGATATACGTACATAATAGCTCTCGTTTGCCTAAAGGCAACTGAAGTGTGAAGCAGTGTTACGAATTTACAAAGTGACGTTGAAAAATGCAACCTATTAAAATAAATCTCTTCGTCGTCGGGGCGCTGAATTAAGTACCTGCTCGATTGTACCATTTACTGAAGTCACCCATGACGATTACATCCTGAAGGAAGAACTTATTTCCAAGTAAAAGAAACATGAGGTAGCAGAAAAGCACACTGAAATAGCATCAACCAGGCAAATGATGACCCTTTCACCACAGTGCTGTTGAATTCTCAAATCTGATCGGTCAGAAGTTGTAGAGGTTAACGTTCTAGAAGAGCAGCTGTGACAACGCCGACTAGTTTAAATCCCAAGTTTATATGAATGTGCACTTTATTATTTCTATAGTAACTGCCAACATGGGCACTTGGATGAAATGGAATAAAACATGCGATTACATTACAGGCCTTTAACAGACGCTAAATTTATCCAGAGCAGTTGGGTGTTCGTTGCCTTGCTCAAGGGCACCTCGGCCATTCCTGCTGGTCCAGGGAATCAAACTGGTGACCTTTTGGTCCCAAAGCTGCTTCTCTAACTATTAGGCTATGGCTTCCTGTGGATTATTTAACAAAGCCAAATAACTGTTGATACGGTGAAGCTTTAAGAAGTTGTCAGAAGTTAAGATTTATGGACGCGTCTCCGCAGATTTGTTCAAAATTTGAGATTTTTATAAAAGCATCAAGGTGACCACACAAAACCTTAATGTGGTTAAATAAGTGGAATGGAAACCGTTGATTTCAATAATCTTTAATTAAAAAATAAAACCAATACACATCCAAATGCATTTTTGTGCAGTATGTCTGTATAATCCAGGTTCTATCAGGTCACCAGAGGAAGATGAAATACACAAAGTGTTTGGATCAAAAGTTTCAAACAAGCTTCAAGAGGTCTGTCCACACTTTCTAACTTCCCAGGTTAAAATTTGAGGATGTACAATTCTACAAGTTCCCCAGACCAAAATGTGAAATAAAAGATCAGGTTCCAAATAAACCAAGAGCAGCCCTTTTAATAGTGGCGTAGTTTTTAGGACTTGCAATGCTAAAAATCAATTTTATGAATGAAGTACAAACACTGCAATACAGAGAATTAATGTTATTGTAGATAAGTTTATATAACGTATATACACAAGACTTAAACACTAACTCAATACACCTTTAATTCCTGGCCTGTGTGCTGGTTTTCTCCATGTCCAGATTAACATGTCTTCATGCTAATCAGAATTCAGTCAAAACATTTAAGACACTTGAATGAAATTTAAAATCAGTCAGCAAACCTGGCTATAATTCAGTATCTCCCTGGAACACTGGCGTATGGATTTATAGCTTTGTCGTTGGCACGGTGATCGAGTGTCTGCTATAAATAAAATGAAGGTGCATAAATTAAATACTTCATGATTACAAAAAAATTTTTTTTTAAGGCAGTCGTACAAATGGTTGCGAAGATTCTCCTGCATTTTGGAGCTTTCGTGCGTCCATGCTGTCCTCAAATTATTGCTGTTAACAGTAAAATGATCATTCCAATAAAAAGATGAGCTTTTGGTAAATGTTGGAGTACAGGGCTGTGTGTATGTGTCGTATGAACCACCACTTCTCCACCGTCCCAGCACATCCACTGAGCTGTCTGGATCGGAGACCAAAGGTCACAGAAGCCAAGTGTCCATGGGGCCATAGGGTAGAGAAAATGGCACTGTCCATCAGACTAGTGTTTACTCCTAGAGAGAGACAGAGGCACAGGTCAGTGTGTAAATATGACCATTACAATCCAGCGATGTACTGTAGCCACACTACACAATGGTGCTAATGACTGTAGCAGGAAATGAAAATGCATCAGAAATGGGGAAAATCGCATTTATGCTGGTTCTGTCATGACACACCCCAGGACAAAGGCTGTAAGTGCTTCAAGACCAATCCTTGAACTATTTACACAAGAGCCAAGACCAAACCAGCAGCAAATGACTTCAACATGCACTGAAAGGCATCAAAGCTTTCTGTATAGCGCATGCCAGACATGGAGAAGAGGACAAAGCTGAGCAAGCTCTTCTGTTCTCAGATCAGTCATAAACAGAAGTCTGAGTCAGAGAATGACAGATGCATGGATTTCAGTCTGAAGCCACTGGATGAACGCAAAGCACACAGAAACAAAGCCCATTGTGATCCAGCGCAAAACAAAGCATCGACAAGACGCAGAAGCAGACCTCAATGTCGAGGCGGCGTTGTGACAAATTTTTCTAGCGTGCTGTCCAGAAACCTACCCGATAAGACTAAAGTGGCTGCTTACATAATATAACATAGCTAGCTAGTTAACCAATTTGCATTCCTGGAAAATTGGCCTAAAAACACCCATCTAAGACAGCCAAAGTTAATTGAAAACTGTTCATGAACCATTTGGAGTACAAGCATAGTTTTGGTCTTTTTTAAAAAGTAACACGCTGAAGTTTCCCCCCCACTAACAATCACTATAAGTGCTACTGGCACTGAGTAATACAAGTTTGAACACACTGAAGTAGGAGGTTTTTCTTTCCGTCTGATTTTTTTTTTTGCGCAAACGGATGCCTGCTGATGACTACAGCTGATATTTTAGTTGGAAAATACAATGGGATTACATCAAGAAGCCTTACCCATCCAAAGATCAAATAACACTACAACAGAACGTTAATATTTTACACGTTTTACTAAAGGATACGTTTGGGCGTCTTCCAAAGATGGCCATTTAGAGAGAGTCCAAAGGATCTTTAACCATGGTCTCTAATGAAAAACAGTTTAGAGGCATCCTATATCTAATAATATTAGAATGTATTTATATAAAGAAGCTTACATACATCTATAATATCTAATAGCGGAAAAGAAACCGGGCCCTTTGGACCCCTGGTGGACACCTAGGAACAATACAGCTGAGAGGAGTGAAAAAGTAACACTTTGTTGCCAAAAGATGGCACTAGTTACCAGTTTATGCACCAGTTGAGTTTATATCCTAACCTCAAAAGCCATTTTTGCCGCTTTGCATGCACACAGCAAAACAATTACAGTTTTTACATTACACTTTACGCATGTTTCATAAACCTAGTTGAAGCAATGTGTATTCTTTGGTCGAAGCTGCATATCCTTGTGTTCAGAATTTCATTGGCTACACAAAGCGCTAGTCATCAGCACAGTTGGCTGCAACTGGCTCTGTTTGAACATGAACGAGGGGCAAGCGCTTCTTTTCAGCGTGGACTCATTGGCTAGTTTCGGCTGTGGACAGGACACGGAAGCTCCTACTGGGTCAACTGAGGTGTCAAAAGGTCAGAGTTCAGTCACCATTTTGATGCAACTGAAAACATGTGGAAGATTAGGCACATTTGCCAGCAAGTTTAGAATGATGTGATAGCAGTCTGTAGTTATTTATTAATATAATAACAGGTTTTTGACTAAATTGGATCGTCTGGACCTTTCCCAATAAAACCAGCCCATTATAATAATGTTAATCACCGGATAACTACGAGGCTCCTAGGTGAGTTACCTGAATTTTTGTTCTTGTTTGTTCTGACAGAAGTGTTGCTCGTACCTTTGCACAAGTTGCCAAGGTCTGGCTAGCATCTTTATTCTCTCCTGAAATATTTAACCATCAGGTGAGTGCATGTAGGGCACGATAATTTATATGGTTAGGATAACGGTTCTGTCACACTTCAATATTTTCAGAGAACTGCATCGTCTGTACATGCTACAGAGCGTGCCTCTGCTGATGTGCGTAGTGCAGCAGGTGGTAGACTTGTTTAGGAAAAATGATACACAGCTAGTAAGCATTTTTAATCTGTGATTTTGTATAGCAAAATCCAACCCAGCGATAATCAAATGACATGCTTTGCAGCACAAATTTAAAAGTGCAACGTCCCACAGTGGCTGCAGCAGCGAGCGAGTGAGCAGAAAGGAAATGACGCTACAAAATCAAAAGCACTATAATAAATGGCATCAAAGGCAAGTTCATGCTGCTGATACACCCACAAAAAAAAAAAAAGCAAGCACACAGAGCAAAACCATTACACATACACAGCTGAACTAGCACAGATCAAAACAGAGCGAAGAGTCCAGTAGCAATGGAAAGCACTACGATTCTAATGGAGGCTCACCTACGCTACCTCCCTTACCTGCGTCACTGGTCACCTTCGCTAGCCGAGATCTCCGTCTCTTTATGAACCACTACCTTGGTGACCGACATGTCTGGGTGCTGCTCTTTGATCTCTTTTATGGCCTGAGCCAGAGCCTTGTTCAGAGAAATGCCACACAAGACCAGCAGGGGGCGCACACAGGAGAATCACCACAATTAGATAAGAATCAGTCAGGGAATTAATGCCTGGTATTGTGATTCATTGGTTAAACATTTTGCTGTGTAAAATTACAAGCTTTTGTTTGCACAGATCTAAAGTCAAGCTGAAACAGTGACAAAACTAATCAAAGGTTGAAAAAAAAACAAAAAAAAAAACAGAAGCAAATCCAAAATCTTAACCCTGCATTCAATTACTCCCACCTAGCTAAATAAACAAGTCAATATTTGGATTCCAGTCACAATCTGAAATGAAGCAAAATCCACTTCTAATGAAGTGCAGAGAGAGAGAGAGAGAGAGAGAGAGAGAGAGAGAGAGCGAGAGAGAGAGAGAGAGCATGCACCTCAGTACCTGGTCATGATCGATGTTTGCATCCCCAGAGATAACGATCCTCTTCTCGATCCGGGTCTCGGAGATGCCTCCCTTCACCGTCTAACACAGAAGAAAGATGTAAACAAAGTATAAATATAAAAATAGTTATAAAAGGAGAGACGATGTCCTTCATTGAAGTGGATTGTATTCAATCTAAATATAAACTAACCTGCGGAAGAGAAAAGCACAGGCAGTAATACGAATGCAAGGTAAAATGCATCCGATGCATTCATAAATACGCATGCGATTATAGAAAATCGCACGTGCTGACTGTTCGAGAAATTCGGACTATTTCTCAATAATCACTGACCCATCACCTCGAATGACTCAGCAAAATGGCGGCCAATTGCTTTGTCGCCGTGAGGGAGGAAGAATTACAAAAGAAAATGCTGTTCTTAAAAGCACTAAAGACGCTACAAACTTTGATCTATTCAAAGGTAAAGTGGATTTGTGATTTAGTTCATCCAAGATATGGCTATTTTGTCTAGTCAGTCTAGCCCCAAAATTACCAAACAGATAATTTTATCTACCGTGATCCATTTTATCTCGACTTCATCTCCGTTATTATTCAGCGAATAATCGTTAAGTATCAAGAGGTAGTGGAGGCAAAAAAGAAAAGGGATATTTGCTGGATATACTGGGAAAAGCCATCAAACACCAGTAACTCAAAATGGTGCACACTCCTGTGTCATGCAGTTTGTTTCCACAAGGTGCTTCTTTGGAGTCTTATTAAAATGTTTCTTTGTTCTCCACTGGCTGAGTGGTTAAGCCCGCTTTCCCGAGTTGACGTCACTGACCTTTGTTATTTGTGTCGTGGTTGTGGTGCTGTTGTTCTCAGATGTGATCGTCTGAGCACTCATGAGAACTCCAGGGTCTGCGTCACCATTAGCATCCACCTTCACATTTGTACACAAAACAGAACACGTCGAGTCAACTCATTTAAAAATATTTAGGAAGTAATTTAACAAGGTAATTAGCGAGACGTGTGCAACGACGATTAGCAACATGAAGTAAACATGAAGATGTGTACCTCAGCAGACTCGTAGGTGATGGTTTTGGTCTCAGTATGAACAATAGGCACCTCATTGGTCGTTGGCTGCAGCGGCTCCTCGGACTCCTCTGATTGCTGTGCAGATAGGAGAGATCAGAAAGTAAGGAATGCACAAGCCGTTGAAAAATACTACACAGCAAGTACCAACAGTTTAGCGGGAAAAATGATCTTCAGAGACACAAAACAGCAGTCAGACCAACCTAATAAAATTCACCTCTAGAGGAAAAACCAAGGCATTGAAAGAGAAAGGACACATGACCTGAAAAACACATTTGTTTCTGGTAGCACTTTCATTTCATGTTGACCATCTGGGTGAACTATGACCTGTGAATTCATAAGCCTTGGCTTTTTGAACAAAAAAAAAAAAAAGTGGTTTGTTTGGTTGGTTTAAAAAAAAAAAAAAAAAAGTTTGACTTGCTTGCCACACATTTAAAAAAAAAAAAAAAAGTCCCACTTTAT
>JAODOF010000016.1:27066980-27079370 GCA_027576175.1 Sciades proops | reverse complement strand
AAGTCCTGACCTTAATCCAATCGAAATGTTGTGGAAAGACCTGAAGCGAGCAGTTCATGTGAGGAAACCCACCAACAGGTCAGGTACACCTACTAATTTAGTAGACCAAATTACTTCATTCCCAGTTGTGTCCATGCCTTCTTATGATATAATAGAATACTGTTTTAAAAACTAATTTCTGGGGGGAAATAAAAATGTGCAGATATCACCATAGGGAAAACGAATTGTTCAAATTCAAAACTGTAAATGGAAGGACAGTTTAGACAAGATCAGTGACTCTTTTGTGAAAGACTATTTTGTCATTGAAACACATGGGGATGGGCAGTGCTACATATTATACTGCAGCCAGCCAGCAGGGGTGCTAGACCTGTAGTTTCTTCACTTTTTAGAGACGTTGCACTGTCCATGATTTTTACAGTCATTGGTCTAAATGGTAAATGATTACTCATTGTTGTCTGTCATTTTTATGAGTTAAATGTGTAAACAAGGATTTCATCACCAAATCTATTGTGTATGATGTACAAACCTGATTCCAGAAAAGTTAGGACGCTGTGTAAAACGTACATAAAAAACGGTCCATAGATCCTTTTTGACTTATTCAATTGAATACAATACAAAGACAAGATATTTTAATGTTCCAACTGATGAACGTTTTTGTTTTTTGTAAATATATACTCATTCTGAATTTGATGTCTGTAACACATTCCAAAAAATTTGGGACAGAGGTATATTTACCACTGTTTTACATCACCTTTTCTTTTAACACCACTCAGTAAGTATTTTGGAAATGAGGACACTAATTGTTTAATTTTTGAATGTGAAATTCTTTCCCATTCTTTCTTGATATACGACTTCAGTTGCTCAACAGTCTAGGGTCTCCATGGTCCTATTTTGTGCTTCATAATGCACCACGCATTTTCAGTGGCAAGTCAGTTTAGCACCTGCACTCTTTTTATTACGAAGCCACGTTGCTGTAAAACGTGTAGAATGTGGCTTCACTGTAAAATCTAACTAGTTGTTTCAACTTAGAAATACGAGTGAAAGGGCTGCCTTAAAATTTTGAGTTCACTGAAATTAATATAGTAAGTTCACAACAATTTAACTTACTATGTGAATTTCAGTGAACTCAAAACTTTAAGGCAGCCTGGGTACTAACTTTTTTTTAAGTTAAAACAACAAATAATTTTTTACAGTGTTGGCATTGTCTTGCTGGAATAATCAGGGATGTTCCCGAAAAAGACATCATCTGGATGGCAGTATATGTTGCTTCAAAACCTGTATATACCTTTCAGCATTAATGGTGCCTTCACAGATGTGCACGTTACCCATGCCATGGGCACTAACACATCCTTGTACCATCACAGATAGTGGCTTTTGAACTTGTGCTGGTGACAATCTGGATAGTCCTTTTCCTCTTTAGCCCAGAGGACATGATTTCCAAAAACAATTTGAAATGTGGACTCATCAGACCACAGCACACTTTCCCACTTTGCGTCAATCCATCGCCGATGAGCTCAGGCCCATAGAATTCAGCAGTGTTTCTGAATGTTATCGATATATGGTTTTCACTTTGCATGGTAGATGCAGCTATGAACAGTGTTCACTGATGGTGGTTTTCCAAAGAGCCCATGTAGCAATGTCCTTTATACAATTATGTTGAGTTTTAATGCAGTGCTGCTGAAGGGACCGATGGTCATGGGTGTTCACTGTTGGTTTTCGGCCTTGCCCCTTTCGTGCAGAGCTTTCTATGGAGTCTCTGAAACTTTTAATGATATAACCGGCGAGTGGCCTAGTGGTTAGCGTGTCCACCTCTCGATCGGGAGATTGCGAGTTCTACTCATGGTTGGGTCATACCAAAGACCATCATAAAAATGGTGCCTACTGCCATCTGCCAAGGCACGCTGCAATACAGATGCGAATGGGGTAGCCAAACTCTCATGGTTACCAGAGGACTAGCCCCCCCCCCCCCACTGTAACCCAAGCTATGTAATATAGGCGAGAGGCCGAGGGCTACGAAACGGAGATCGGCGCTGTCAAACGCGCCAAGAATGGTGCGGGAAGGACTTTGACTTCAATGATATGGATTTTCGATGGTGAAGTCCCTAAATTCCTTACCATTGTAGGTTAAGAAGCATTGTTCTTAAACTGTTAGAGTATTTGCCCATGCAGTGTTTCACAAAGTGGTGAACCACACCCCATGCTTGCTTGTGAGCGACTAAGCTTTTCCAATTACCAGTTAACCTGTTTACTTGTAGAATGTTCCAGACAGGTGTTTCTTGAGCATTCCACAAATTTCCCAGTCTTTTGTTGCCCATGTCCCAATGTTTTTTGGAACGTGTTGCAGGCATCAAATTCAGAATGCTTGTATATTCACAAAAAAGCAAAATTTATCAGTTTGAACATTAGATATCTTGTCATTGTACTGAAGTGAATATAGGTCCAAAAAGATTCGGAAATCATTGCATTCTGTTTTTATTTACATTTTACACAATCCCAGCTTTTTTGAAATCAGGGTTATATAAAAGGTTAACATAATGAAATGGTCCTTTTGTCTTTTTATAATATTTATTCAACATGGGCTGTATTCTGTTAAGTGAGGAGTTAATACAGAAATTGCACATATCAGTACTCAGACCTCAAACATAATTACAGATATAAGCACTACTCAGAAGTTGTGCAAGATTTATGCATGTGGGGTGAAGTTTAAGTGTCCCAGTAATCTGCAACTCTATCCCTGGGATATAAGCACATTTTTATTTCATAATACTGGTTTCTAGCAGGGAGCAGTATTAAGTCCAGTGTTACTATCTGACCGTTTGATATAACCGTAATATGCATGCTGAAATGTAAGTTTTGGGATGTAAATGCACTCAAAATGTATGGAAAGCTGTTTGAAAATAGCTTAAGCATGTGTGAAACTCGACTCTGAAAACAAAGAACTTTCCTGATATAATTTTACCAACTCTGTTAAATTTGACAAAATGATAATTTACAAATGTTGGTATTTAATCACAGTATTACAAGACTTTGGAATTATTATAAGTTTATAGCTGACAATTCTGTGATTTTAAAAATATTAAACCAATATCTCAATAAGCTCAAAGCACATTATTATTATTATTATTATTATAAAACTTGTCACATATTTTCACTGGCATTTAAACATGTTCATGACATTCCTAATTAATTCAAAAGTTTTGATTATGAATTAAAGTTTAATTTCTGTGTATTTTTTATTTGTGTTGATTTCAGAACATTGAGCTGAAGGTAGAGGTGGAGAGCTTGAAGCAGGAGTTACAGGAGAAACAGCAGCTCCTTGACAAAGCTCTGTGAGTTTCTTTCTGTCTACCATCTGTCAGTCTGTGTGTCTGTTTGTCTTTCTACTTATCTGTACAACTCGAGATCATTACAAGTTTCACAGTACAAAAGGTTAAATAGTTTTGTAGGAAAAGGTTAAATGTGGCATTCAGCATCTGTTTGTTTCTTTTTACATAGTAGCTGTAGGCAGGAGAATTAATTTTAATGAAGCATGATAAATAATACCTCAATTTTAATACATCATTTAAATATATTTGTCCTCTTACACGCTATATAACAGCTTAATAAGTGGTGTATTCATCACCACTTCATTCCAGCTGCCCTTGGGGCACTTCTCTCTTTGTTAGATAGTGTTAAACCATTTAATCAATTCCAAGAAGTGTTTACATGTCCTTGTAGCTGTAGAGTCTGATAAACAAGGAAGTAAAAAAAAAAAATACTAATATGCATCAGTAATCCAGAAGCTCAAGACAGATGCAAGCTGTTTGTCTCCTTCTGCGAAACGTATGGTGGACTCATAGCTTGTTAATAGCACTTTTCCACTGGACAGTGCAGTTCAGATAATAACATTTTGTCCCTATTTCCACTGCCAAGTGAGCTGTGCCATCCTTAAATACTCATGTTGAATTCAGTTATCCTTCTTGCAAGCTGAGCTGGGATATATGGGTAGGGATAAAAATAGTTCTGACCACTGACTGATCATACAAAGTTGTCAGAGAATCGTCCTGAAAAATGTCTCTGGCTGGCATTACTTTTCAGCAGTAAAAACAGTTACCTATGTTGTTGGATCATCCTCCCCCCCAGTGTACACACTCCATTACAAGTAAGTATGAAGGCGGACACCAATGTGAGCTATGGGCAACCACACAAGATGCCTTGACCTGCTAGCAGATACACAAGTGCAAAAGTATAAATCGGCCTAAAGTGAGAGGGCAGTTATCGTCATTACATTTGCATAACCCATCACTAGTATTCATTCATTATTAGCAGTGTCACTATCTCAGAGGACGTGAATGAAGTCTATACAGATAAAAGCTAATGATATTCTGTATGCTATATCCAGATCGCTATATAAATGGTCAGAAGGCTCCTGTCTTTAATAGCACTCTTATTAAGTCTCAGGGGATGACCTTAGAAGAGCTGATGTCAGTTCTCGGAACAGCCTGTGTAAAGTGCATAAATGTATATTCATTGCTGAAAATCAGTCATGACTTGCTGTGCTGTTTGTGTGTTGTTAAGACTGTCATGTTTAATCATGTACTGACATACTGTATACTGACAATCTTTGAAATGCTAACAAAGCTAATTATAAACCCTTGAATAAGATTTACAAACAAGATTTTTAGACCCAAATTAGCATTATACAAAAGTTAAAGTAATTAATGTTCTAAAATGCAAGTACAATTTCAGTTTCTTTTCTCAGATTATTGCACAAATTGGATTAAAATTATGAACATGAACATAGTAGAATGCCAGTAAATGGCATTTGTATTTAAATTCTCATTTTGCTAGACAAAAAGAGCAATGTGTGGTTATATTAGCTAAAACTATGCTGAAAATTTCTAGCCTAGTCCCTCTCTCTATTAAAAAAAAAAAAAGGCAAGCATGCTAACTAGCTCTGATAATACAAACTAGCTTGCCTGGTAATAGCTAGCTGTTATGATACAACAAATAGTCTAGATTAAAAAAGAAAAGAGTAAAAATTGTAGCTCAGTAAATGACATTTGTAATAAAATTCACAATAGATTAAACAAAAAGAGCAATGTATAGTTGTATTATCTAAAACTATCCTTAAAATCTCTAGCTAATCTCGCAAACAATGGCAAGCATGCTAGCTCTGACAGTACAAACTAGCTTGCCTGGTAATAACTAGCTGTCATGCTGATACAAATAAGATAGATCAAAATAAAATGCAACTAATGACAAAGCGATATTTGTATCATTAGCTTTCAAATCAGTTCTTTTTTTTTTAATTCAACACGGAGTTTTCCAGTGTTTCAGTATTTCAAATGGGAATTTATTGGATGTCTCTTTTTAGAACCAAATTAGCACCTTTTTTAAGTCGTCCATAGGTTAAGTTTATGAATTTGTTTTAAAAGGTACGGAGTATAAAGTAGGGATAAATCTTTTTAAATGAGGTGAGTTAAAGTCTTAAATGAACGAGAAAAATTCTAAGTGAATTATAGATACTTGAAAATTGTACTTTAGTACAGTAGCAAAGTTATTGTACTGTGTTACTTCCCAACTGCTTACAGAAACTATCAGACTCAATTAGGATGTTTATCAATAGAATATTTCATATATTTTACATACAGTAATTCTGGGCATATACAGTACAAAAATAATGACTGTCCCCAGTGTTCCAAAAATGGCTGCCAGAACACATGATGTAGCGCTTTGTCTCTGGGTTTAAATTAACCCATATATATATATATACACACACACTTCAGGGTGCCAGACCATGAGCTCACCACATACCCTAACACCATCACTCCATCTCATCGGTTTTGTTTGTTTGTTTGGGGGTTTTTTGTGAACAAAAAAATTTGTAGGGAAAAATTCTGTTAGATTATAGACAGCAACCTGTATTAAGTAGCTCATAATGTAATCCCAGTGTGTACATTGTGTAATGTGTTTATTTAATTAATTTTATTTTATTTAACTTAGTTTCATTTTAATTTCAAAAATGGCAAAATTATTAAAATGATTAACAAATAAAATTATACCATTTTTACACCATAATGGTACAGTTACAACTACAGTTTGTAAATTAATTTTTGTTATGTATAATTGCTGGCTGTACAATAACAGTTGGAAAAACACTCATCCATGGTGGGTGTGAGCTGACAGTCATTATCCCAGTTTAAAACCAGCACATTTATACACACAGTGACAGACACAGTGGCGTGGGCCATTCTGGGAGTCCCATCCCTGCAAAAATTAGTGTGTGTGTCTTCATGTATTAGCCATAGCTATTCTAAGACGTGATGACATGGAAAATTTAAAAGCTGTGCTCTGCTTCAGGATGACTGAAGCCATCCTTGAGTCATGGGGTACATCATCTTGGTTACCTGTGACACTTGGGAGCCCCTGACTTACAGTGTCCTCCACAACTATTGGCACCCTTTGTAAAGATTAGTAAAAGAGATTAGAAAAATTCCACCTTTTTGGTGAAGTAGCTTCATCTCATACTGAAAAAAAAAACTGAGAAAAATCCAACCTTTAATATAAATACATTTATTCAGAAAAAAACAAATCCCTCATCAAGACATAATTATTTTCAGCAAAAACACGTCACTAATATTTTGTACAACCTCCCTTTGCCAGTAAAACAGCACTGAGTCTCTCCTATAACATTTTATAAGGTTGGAGATGCAGAGCAGGGCATCTGAGACCATTCCTTTTTATACAGTCTCTTCAGATCATCCAGGGTCTTCGGCCCTCTCTTGTACACTCTCTCCTCTTCAGCTTAGCCCACAGGTTTTCAGCGGGGTTCAGGTCAGGGGACTGAGATGACCATGGCAGAAGCTTGATTCTGTGCTCAGCTAACCATTTTTGTGTTGATTTGGACATATACTTTGGATCATTGTCCTGCTGGAAGATCCAGTGATGGCCCAGTTTTAGTTTCCTGGCAGAGGCAGCCAGATTCTGATTTAAAATGTCCTGGTATTTCATGGAGTCCAACACTAACAAGGTTTCCAGGGCTTTGGAGGAAAAACAGCCCAAAAACATCATAGCACTTCCACCACATTTCACAATTGGGATCGGGTTCTTTTCATTATAGGCATCCTTCTTTTTACTCCAAACCCACCTTGAGTGTTTGTTGCCAAAAATCTCTATTTTTGTTTCATCGGACCATAGAACACGGTTCCTGTCAAAGTTGTAGTAACGTTTCACAAACTTTAGGTGTTTACATTTGTGGTTAACTGACAGAAAAGGCTTTTTTTTTCTGACAGACCATCCAAATAATTTGTTGGCATGGAGGTGGAGTCTGGTGGTTTTAGAGACTTGGAAACCCCAAGATTTAAATTTTTTCTTGTAATTCAACAACAGTGATCCTTGGGGGATATTTTTTGCCTCTCTTACCCTTCTCCTCACTTTACGTGGGGCAAAAATAAACTTGGGTTCTCTTCCAGGCAAGTTTATAACAGTTCCAGTTGGTGTCCCCTCTTTTTTTTTTTAATTATTGCCCTAATTGTAGAAATTGACATTTTCAGGCAAGCAGCTATTATTTTATATAGCCATTCCCTGACTTAGGAAGGTCAACACACTTCTCCCTCATTTGGTTTGTGTGTTCTCTTATCTTTCCCACGTTGATGGATGACTAAGGGAATTTGGCCTCTGTGTCACTTCACATTTGTACCCCAGTTAATCAGAAAGTTATGGATTACAGCTTGAAAGTTCCTACGCACTCCAATCAACTCAAACATGTACAATTTAAATGGGAAACGTGCTTCAGTTACATTGTGTTTACTATAATTTCCAGGGTTGCCAATAATTGTGGCACATGTGTTTTTGTTGAAATTAATTATTTCTTGATGAGGGATTTGTTTTTTTCTGATTAAATGTATGTAAATTAAAGGTTGGATTTTTCTCATTTTTTTCAGTGTGAGATGAAGTGACTTCACCAAAAGATGGATTTTTTTCTCACCCTTTTTACTAATCTTTGCAAGGGGTGCCAATAATTGTGGAGGGCACTGTAATTCTAAAAGTCATAGTATCATGGTGTATTAAAAATTCTCAGCTCTGCACATGGAGATTTTGCCTCGTACAGTGTAGTTGTAACACATCTGTTCTGGCGAGTCAAGCTCTTCAGGAATGCCTGGTAAATTAGGGTCAGATTGGAACCCACCAGGCTTGGTCAGCCAACTGACTCCATCATCTGAACATATGCATGAGATTCCACACGTCTGCACTTGCAGAGAACTTAAAAAAAAAAAAAAAAAGGCATCCAGAGCAAGACATTTGTTCTTAAAACAGCTGTAGCTTTATGTATACATAGTTGTGGGTGTTGGAATGACCAATGATGGCTGGTATAAATGGGCTAGCAGGGCTAAGCCCCCCCCCGTCTTTCAAAGATAAATAGACATCATCAAGATAGGGTTTCCTTTTTGGCTTCCACATCAGATTATTTGCTGTTAACAAATGTCTTAAGGCCACCAATCAAGTGCCACCAATAGTCAGGAAGAAAATAGACAGAATGGTATCAAGAAGCAAGGCTGGGGCTGATTTCTTTATCGCCCAGTCTGTAAATTCATGCAGTAATGTCAGGTGATTACATAGCGTGAAACACCACCTTGATTTAGTGCATTTGGCTTGATGTTTTTCAGCCCATGTCGCTGCCACATCACACATAACGCATGACCAACACTGATTGAGAAAGTGCATTTGAAATACAGTCACAGATGTAAGGAATATGAACAAGGCAGATTATTTACTCTGTCATCTGTTTTTCCCCAAAATGTCTTTGGAGGTGAACCTAAAAGTACACGGACTAAGCACACGCTGTGCAATAATATAACAGAAGCACAGGTTTAGTGTTTTTGGTTTGAATAAAAGGGTTACAAGGTTTATGTTTACTGTATTTGGCATTCAGAGGAAACACTTTCAAGGCAAAAGAGCATTGTGGACTTGATATACTATTAGAAATCACGAATACAGTTACAAAATAGGAATATCTTGCATACAAATTGTGTGCGCGCGTGTGTGGTTCGTTCCTATTATATCGTCAGGATATTGCTCAGCCCTAATAGTTTCATTGTCGAAGTATTGATAGATTTTAGATTTTATAGCCCTTCCGTCTCACAGCATGACCAGCTGTTACTGGGACACGTTAAACATGTCGACATGTTTTAAAACAAAGCAAGATAGTGGCCTTCCAGCTGACCCGTCCCTGCTGTTTTCCGATAGGACCACAGCAGAGAGCCTGACCAATAACAATGAAGCAGAGCTGCAGCGTCGCTGTGAGGCAAGACAGCAGGAGATCGACCACATGCAACAGGTCCTACAGACCAAGATACAACTCCTGCAGGAGGTAGAGGCACATCCTCACAAACGTACATGCACACGGTTGCACACTGATTCACATAATTTCATATATATACACAGTTGTACAGGTGCACATGTGCTTTTGTTGATGATCATACTGAAGACCATAACTGTGATGATGATGATGCAATGTATGGCAGGAGGCTCAGTTAGCACGGAGCGAGGCTGAACGCATGGCCAGCCTCGCAGAGTCCTGCTCCCAGCATCCCCCTGTCACCATGGAGCCCATCACCAAGGAGATGTCTGTTGCGAAGAGCTTACAACCTCCCAACCTGCTGCCTGACAACAGAGACAGCAAACGGTAAGAGAGTTATTCTTTCTGACCTCGAGTCTAGGGCAGTTTGAAATAGTTCTCCCTCTAAAAATAACACAATATTCCCAATTTTACATTCCACCAAAACAATCCCCAGACTCCTCCAAGCGTTCCACCAAAACAATCGCTGTAGCCAGTAAAAACAGCTTCACTGCAGACAAAACAAGCATTCTTTCACACACATCACACCTGGACCATGATTATATTAACAACATATGCACAACTGTGCTTTCTCTCTCTCTCTCTCTCTTTCTGTCTCTCTCTCTCTCTCTGGGTGTATGTGTGTGTTCAGTGACTGGCAATATCCTGTATCCTGACCATATCCTCACATGCACTAATCAAAGTGCACGGCCTTATTAAAACTATATTAAAAGCAGCATCTCTGAAGTGATGGTGTCAGAATTAATTTTTAGAAGAATTTGGTCACGTGTACACTCGAGCACAGTGAAATTCCTCCTCTGCATTTAACCCATCTGAAGCGATGAACACACACATGCACACACAAGTGAGCAATGAGCGCACGCACACATACCCAGAGCAGTGGGCAGCTATGCTACAGCACCCAGGGAGCAGTTGGGGATTGGGTGCCTTGCTCAAGGGCATTTCAGCCATGATACAGAGGGAGAGGAAAGTGCTGTTCATTCATTCAATTCCCCTCACATTTTTCCTGCCAGTCCTGGGAATCAAACCGGTGACCCTTTGGGCCCTGAGGCTGCTTTTCTAACCTTCAGGCCATAGTTGCCCCCGGACATGTTTAGTACTCTGTTCAAGAGTACTAAATTATCTTGAGCTGGAGTTAATCCACAGATCACATTTAAGTGGAAAAAAAAACTTCCAGCGCAACCTCCAGCGAAGATGGACGAATCTTAAATGGATTCCAGTGTAGAGTATCACCCAAATGAGGATGGGTTCCCTTTTGAGTCTGGTTCCTCTCGAGGTTTCTTCCTCATGTCGTCTGAGGGAGTTTTTCCTTGCCACCATCACCACAGGCTTGCTCACTGGGGATAGATTAGGGATAAAATTAGCTCATGTTTAAAGTCATTAAAATTCTGTTTTGCGACAATGTCTATTGTTAAAAGCACTATATAAAAAAAAAAAACTTGAACTTGACTTGACTTATTTTTAGTCACATTAGAGATTGTGTTCATATAATGCTTTCAACAATATTGGAAAACTTTTCTGCCATTCTTCAGTCATTCTTAAATCATGCCAATAGCACAGTGTAACCTGAATTTCATTCTTCCTAATCTTCAATCTCTTCGTTTATCTCAGTTCCATCTCTGGAAGGAATGTCTGTTTAATGAAACCTTTACTTGACACCAGTAACTATCCCTTCTGTGTTTGTATACACTAATACTGACAAAAGTATGTGAACACCTGGCCATCACACCATCACACCCATATATGGTTCTTCCTCAAACTGCAAAAAGGTAGAAGCTCATGATTGTACAGAAAAACGTTTAATGCTGTAGCATTACCTTTTCCCTTCACTGGACCTAAGAGGCCCAAATCTTTTCCAGCATAAAGCAAACTTCATGAAGACAAGGTTGGAGTGGAAGAACTGGAGTGTCCTGCACAGAGCCCTGACTGAACTCAACCCCACTGAACACCTTTGGAATGAAGTAGAACACCAAGTTCACTCCAGGCCTCCTTGGCCAAGATCAGTGCTTGACATCACTAATGCTCTTGTGGCTTTTTTAAAGCATAAGTTTATGTTGGTTAAACTAATTCAGAGTCATTTTACAACTAAATATTTTGCTTGGTGCATCATCAGAGTCTTGGGTCCCTGGGCATCCTTAGGACCTAGTTTCCCATATGGTTAATCTATACATGCCTGTATCTGTGTTTCACCATAAAGTCTTGTCCATTTAAATGTATATTTCTGAGTCTTGCTTTGGTTTTACTTTTTCAAGTATGACTTCCTGGTTTTGATCCGTTTCTGTGTTCCCAGTTACACTTATGGATAATCCCTGCCTGCCTGTGATTTGACCTGTGGACTATGACTATGATTATTGGATTTGCCCAAATAAACGGCACTCTGATTTACGCACTTGCATCCTGCCTTATCAAGCTACATATTACATCAGTTTAGGTTTTAATAAACCCAATAGGATTTTACTGAAGGTCAATGAATCATAGTACAGACTCAAACTCTTTATTGTCATTCTAGCATTGTCCATGGCTTTGGTGCAACATTACAAAAGTCACAATCAACAACATGTAGTGCAATGATTGATGGAGATGACATGGCAATGCATAATCATGGAGCATAATCACCAGCAGTAAAGAAGTCCCTGAGTTATAGAAAGAAAGTGACTGTCATGCCAGCATAAGTGGACAGCGCATAGTGATATTTCTGAGTAACTATGAAGAGCAACAGTGTGAAAATAGTATCACATGAACACCCAGTATGCACCCAAGTTAATCAATATTCATATTATTATCAAGTTATTCATATACCCCACCTGCATAACTGTATACTGCTCCCTCCTGCAGATTTCAGTCCAGTGTACACCTCTACCTTCCATTTCTGTAAACTGAGTGGAAAGCACAATGTTAGGCGATGTTACTTAGAAGTCACTCAGAATGGTGTTACAGAATTCCCACAGCTGATTTCAAAATTGTTCCTGAGTCAGTAATCACAGCCTTTGTCTCTCACACTAAACAAAATACATACATCATCTGTTCTTATCATATATACTCACTGGCCA
>JAODOF010000016.1:25896123-25908467 GCA_027576175.1 Sciades proops | reverse complement strand
AGACTAAAACACTCAAATAAAATAGAATAATTGAAATAACAATACAAACAGTATGAACACTAGCTAAGAACTAGACAGACTAAACACTTATATATATATATATATACACACAAATTAAAAACAAGTAAAACAGTCTAGGGCACTTGAGGTAAGCAGTTAAAACTTGAAATAAGCAGTATAAACAATAGTTAAACTTGAAATAAGCAGAATAAACATTAAATTAGCAGCCGGTTGAAAACTCACCCAGAAAGAAAAAAAACCCCAACAACTCCAGAAGCATCTTTACACATCATCAAATCAGAAAGTAAGAAAGAGTAGAGGAAAAACAAAAAAACTAATGAAGGTAATAACCATATGGAAGAACCCAAAGAATGCTGAGCTCAGGTTACTGTCCGTGTGGAGTTTCTGTGTATGCTCTCCCTGTTTCTGCACGGGTTTCATCCAGGTTCTCTGCTTTTCTCCCACCTTGCAAACACACGATCGTAGGCGGATTGTAAAACTAAATTGCCCCTAGATGTGAATGCATGTGCACATGGTATCCCATCCAGAGTGTGCACCTTCTTCTTCACACTGGGATCGATTTTAGATTCACCACAGCCCTGACCAGGATAAAGTGTTTACTGAAAATGCATGAATGAATATTTTCAATTTTTAACACCCTATGAAGCTCACGACATCATCTCCACTAGCTTCGCGAGCAGGGGCGCTGCTAGAAATTTTGAGCCCTATGAAAGAATATAATCTTGCCCCTCCCCCTTTATGTTTCTGGTAACCCGATTTCTTCGTGAAGTCAGTCTCCTGATGGTTCATCATGAATTCTGCTTCTACCATGTGCCGCTAACGTGAGTGCTGGATTGGAAAGCAACAAACCTAAGACGGTGTCACGCTCTGGCTCCACCTACACAAGACCGTACCATGTAATGAATCGGGAGAAGGGTGAAATATAAAGAGTATCTCTTCTAATAATTTTGTGGAAAATGGAAAACCAAACCAGAAGGTTGTTGTATTTGCTCGTTTTAAGAGACAAAATTATTATTATTTAAAATTAAATTAACTTACACATGGTAATAATGTTAAGATTGTCCTCTGAGGGCCCTCTGTCAATGCTGGGCCCTTAGAATTGTCCTAACGGCGCCCCTGTTTATGACGGAGCTTCTAACAGTTCACAATTAAAACTAGGCCTATTTGTTTGAAGGAACAGTTAAAATTTAAGCAAAACTACTTAATTTAAGTAAAATCTACTGAGTGAAAATACACTTTGATACATGGACATTAACTTCACTGCTTACATTCGTCTTACTCAGCGTTCACACTAGTACCCAACAAGTTGCTTGTGTTGCTTGTAGTTTGTTTGTGTGTCGCGACCGCAACTGTTATCGCTTTTTGGCATGCGCTCTCCAGCATTTTCTTTAGTTCCAATAATAAACTGTAGTAGCCTAAATGATAACTAGTGAAACAGAAATTTAAATAATGCACTAATCTGTGTGAAAATATATATATTTTGTTTTGATTTGTTGTTTTAGGCTACATGCTAGGCTAAGCATGTACGCAGGTTAGCAAAGCAAGCTATGTTGATTAGCTGTGTACACTCACCAGAGCTCTTCTACTTCCTTTCAAGCTTTATTTTTCTTCCTAATGTCACTATACGCATTTAATGAAAGGTTGTACACTGCAGGCTAATATGAAATCATCGTTACAGTACATGCTTTTCTTACCTTTTTTACAGTGTCAAATAATAAAAGAGAACTGAACTAAAGTTGTGATTGCTGGACTGATTTAATGTTAGACCACACACATACTTAACAGTTATTCCATGAAATCGAGTCGTACATGAGCTGATAGCCGACGAGGCACATAGCGTCGAGTCGGCTATAAGTCATATACAACGAGATTGAGTGGAATAACTGTTTTATTCTATTCACATTCACTGGATTTTGAGAAACGGAGCATTTTTATTTTTATTTTTTGCAAATTTGAAAAAAAAAATCTTTGTACAAAACGTCCGACAAAATCATTTCCGCTTAGAATGTCAACAAACTGGCGAGATGACAGTAGCAATTTGTGAAAAATGCTATAATAATTCTTGAAAAATAAAAAAAGACATGTTCTTACCATCAAATACTTGTATTCCATCGTTTTTGCTTTTTTTTTTTTTGTATTTTTGGGGGTTTTCTTCTTCTTTAGGGTTTTTTGGCGGTTGGAATACCAACTTAAAGGTGCATTACTGCCACCGACTGGGCTGGAGTGTGGAACAGGAGCTATTAGGGGTGGGGACTATATTCTTTTAGCTATTTCTGTTTCTTTAAAATACTTGATCACAATTTTTGAGGTTTTGTTTTCCAGTAGAGTTTTTATTTCGTCCTTGGTTGGTTCAGGAACACGTGCCGCCATTTTGCTTTTCTCTACTCACCGTGTATGAGCTGATAGCCTAGTAGTAGAGTAACCAATCAGAGCGCGCGACTGGTCATATCCAGTGAATGTGGATAGAATATTATAGGATAGCTCCTAAGGGATCGTTCAATCCAGTCATTCGGATTTGTTGCTTGGATTTGTCACAGGGGAACATAGAAAATGAATGCTTTGTCACTTGCTAGTGTGCATGCAAAGGTTAGAAACAAATTTCAACCATAAAGCCTTATCTGAATGTCCATAAGACAAGCAAAAATATATCTAATCAATCTAGTGTGTCCAAATTGTAAGGTTTTTTTTTTTTCCTCATGAATAAAACACCATATTGGATTAGGCGATTACTCTATACTCAGACAGATAAGGACTGATTTTCCTCTTATACCAAGTGAATATGAATGACATGGAGAGTCAGCATTGTAGTTTGTGAAAGCCGGCTAGTCGTGATTCAATACCCCAAGATTCCTAGAAGACCTTGCAAATGATATTGATGAGGAGCCAATCCTGAAGGTGATGCTGTGATAGATTGCGTGACTAGCTGGGATGGTAAGAAGCTTTGTCTTCAAGAGTTTGAGTTTAATGGTGGTATCCAGGCCAGTACGGTAGGAGAAGGTGGATGTGTGTGAGAAAATCAGCATGTTGTAAAGTAGTATATATGTAGGTATAGATATTTGTGTGTATACTGTACCGGTATATAGGTGTCGGTACCAGTTAAAAGTTTGGACACATCTTCTAATTCAATGGTTCTTCTTTACTTTGTATTAATTAAGAGACACTTCATGTCTTCAAGTAACGATGGATGTCGTTTCTCTTTACTTAGTTGCGTGGTTCTTGACATAATATGGATTATTACAGTTGTTGAATAGGGCTATTTATTGTATTTTCATTATTTACTATTTATTGTATAAAATGTCCCAAAAAGCTATTTTTGTCCAAAAAAAGAGCCATTTTTGTGGCAGCAGCACCATGCATAAAATCATGCAGGTCAAGAGCTTCGTGGCATGGCATGGCATGGTTGTTGTTGGTAGGCCAGCAGGTTTGAGTGTTTCAGAAACTGATGATCTCCTGGGATTTTCACCCGCAACAGTGTACATGACGTAGTCTTCTGCTGTTGTAGTCTATCCAACCCAAGGTGTCATGTTGTGCATTCTGAGATGGATGTAAAGTTTGGCACTTTTGCTCTGGTCTCTCCTCAGAAAAGCATTTCGGCCCACAGACCTGTTGCACACTGGACGTTTTGAGTTTTTATACACCATTCTGTGTAAATGCTTGAGACTGTTGTGCATGAAAATTTCAGGAGATCAGCAGTTTCTGAAATACGTATTCAAGCCAACCTGCCTGGCACCAGCAACCATGCCATAGTCACTGAGATCACGTTTCCCCCCATTATGATGTTTAATATGAACATTAACTGAAGCCTTTTGCCTGTGCCTGCATGATTTTATGTATTGCAGTGTGCATATACGTTTAACCTTTTTCTACCGAGTAGGTAAGGGATCGTTTGTTTTAATTTTTAAAAATTTTATTTAATGGTTGGCCTTTTGATAAACATTATTTGATCTATATGTTGGTCACATCATACTTCACATACTTTGATTACCAGCGCATGTATATTAAGGTAGAACATGGTTGTCTCTCTCTCTCTCTCTCTCTCTCTCTCTCTCTCTGTAGTGATGGCCTCTGCTGAGCAGCTGTGTTCCTGCTTTCACCAGCACTGCTCCTAGGCCCCACACACACACACACACACACACACACACACACACACACACACATTCTTACATACACACTTAAACTTACAGGCACACACCTGTATTAGATTCAAGTCCATACACACAGATACAAGCAGATAACATGTACAGTGTGGAAGACTTGCTGATCTCTCATGGATACAAACTGCCCAGGAGTGGCCCCGCCTCAGCCTCTGCACCTTACGACAATCGGAACACTGAGTGTCGGCGTGACAATGTGGAGAACCGTCCCTCTGCGGGTGGCGGGGCCTTGAACGGGTTTGGGACCGCAGAAGGTGGAGGTGACAGCCGGCCGGAAACAGGGACGGGGGCCTACAGACCGACTCAGTCTGTAAAAGCATATCCTGAAAACAACAACAATATCAACGAGGGACCTGAACGAATACAGAGGAGGCTGGACGTTCCTGTCGGTTTCCTTGGTGATCTGCAGCCTCTAGGAGACTCACTTGCTACTGACAGTGGGTGAGTGGGTCATGTATGGTAATACTAATATACTTGAGGTTATTCACTGTCAAATACATGGGACAGTTTCCCATGAATCATGGACCCATGCATCAGAAACAGTTTCAGAATAACAATTTTAATTGACTATTTAAAAAAAAAAATCCATTACATTTTGCGTTTAGTGGATGATTGGTATCAGACTTACTTTGGACATGAAGCTGCATAATTGGCTCTTGCATCTGACAATTTTAATGTGAGATCCAGCTACTTTGAATGGTAGTGCAACAGCCTACTTTATGAAGAACGACATGGAATGGCTCATTAGTGTAATTACTGCATTTTCTTTTAACATGACTTTTAGCTCTCAAACATGCTAGCATGTAGAACAGTTTATTGTCTGTTCATAAATTGTCATAATTTGCATGATTTTTGTTCTCAGGTTTTATGATGCTCCCAGCTTGACATTCTCTGAACACACAGATGAGCGAGATATTGCCTACTGGAGAAGGAGAGGACAAGACTTCAGTGCCCTATTGGACTTTGCTGACCCTAGGGAGTTGCGTGTGTCTGGAGGGCCTTGGAGGGGCCCAGTGCTGGCTCCTGAGGAGTTAAGGACAGAAAGGCCATTGGCGAGATGGGAAGAAGTTCAGTGGATGCGAGAGCCCATAGACTCAGGCCCAGAGACATTACGAGTGACTGGAGAAAGGAAGTGCCAAAGCCTGGGCACGGAGGAGTGGCGTCCTGCAGTAGGTCTGGGCCGGCAGTTATCTGATGGAGAAGCTGAACGCTGGTCTCAGGAACAGCAGCACCGTTTGCGGCCCACAGAGAGCAGTGTGCCTGCCACAGTCAGGATGAAGTCTCAGTCACTGCCCCGAGTTCTCTCTCCTGAAGATCCACAGTATGGAGAACATCCCCAGACGGGTGCTTCAAGCCAGGCCCCCACACAAAGAAACAGCTCTGTACCATACAGTCGTTATCATAATGAATGGCCATTAGGAGAACGGTGGACTGGTCAGAGTCAAGGTCATACTGCACTTGTGCCAAAGCCACGTTTCAGTCGTCCCATAAAGCCCCCATCTTATGAGACTCACCAGCAGAATAGGGGGAGTTGGGAAACACTTTCCTCTGAACCAGTTTCTAAACCCAGAGACCGGTCGATTTGCTATTCTCAGAGCTTTGAACCATTAAGAGACAGGTCTGGATGCTATTCTCAGAGCGCAGAGCCATTACGGGATCGGTCCTTATGCTTTTCACAGAGCGCAGAGCCACTGAGAGATCGAATGTTGAGCCATTCCCAAAGTGCTGAACCGCTACGATTTGTTAGTCATTCACAAAGTGCAGACCTGTTAAGAGACCGCTTTTTAAGCCACTCTCACAGTGCTGACCTTTTAAGGGACAGATCACTTTGTTATAGCTCAGAACTACTTCGAGACAGGTCTATGTGTTACTCACAGAGTGCAGAACTACTGAGACCAGAGGCATATAGGGCAGATCTGTTTTATCAAGAATTGACTGGTATGGAGCCCCCTGGTTACATCCCACCTCCCTCTTACAGGAGATTTCTGCCTCCCAGGAGTGGACAGATTTACCGTGCAGACTCTGCCCTTGTCCGATGGAAACGAGAACCAGTAAGTGCTGAGATGGGTGAGTGGTTTTCAAGAACAGCAGGAATGTCATGGTCAGAACGTCAGGAAGACAGGAGTATGGCAGTTGTTCCCAGACGACCAGTGCATCCAGGGCCAGTATTACCAAATCGACCTGTTCAATATGTCCCTTTTGAAGATCAACGTGTTAGGCATATCTCAGGGGGGCCCAGTGGAAACTCACTCACAGACGCAGACAAGATCCGACATGTCAACAAAGAGCTTCCCTGCACTGCAACTTTAGGACAATCCACACATGATAGTGCCTTCCTCCCTCCACAGGGGCCAAGCACGGACACTCACAAACCAGCTATCAGTGAACAGGAGAATGCTAACAGATGGAATAGAGGGTTGAACAAAAGCAATGAGAGTGCAGCACCAGACCAGAGCTTTTCCAAGTACTCCACAACATTTCAGACAAGACCCTCACAATCAGTTGTAAAAGTTGAGCGAAGTGCAGATCAGCAAGTTAAGGGAGACAGAATTACAGACCAAGGTCAAGTCAAGGTAGAGAGAGCAGAACAGGTTAAAGTGGATAGACCTGCAGAGCAGGTCAAAGTAGACAAAATTACAGACCAGGTCAAGCCAGAAAGACTTGCAGATCAAGTCAAAGTTGCAGAAGTTAAGCCAGAAAGATTCACAGACAAACAGATTAAAACAGATAGAATGCCAGACCAAACAAAAATCGATAAAAATCCAGACCAGGGTAAAACAGATAGATACTCTGAAAAACAAACAAAACTCGATAAACTGGCAGAGAGGATTCCAGACAAACCAATAAAATGTGAAAGAATTCTTGACAAGCCCAGTAAATCAGAGAGAGTTCCTGACAAGCAAATCAAAGTAGACAAAATTCCAGAAAAGCTCAAGGGAGACAAGATGTTAGAAAAACAAAGCAAATCAGATAAATTAACGGACAAGCTCATTAAATCAGAGAAACAGACAAAAGCAGACATAAGTGTAGAACAGTTAAAAGCTGAAAAAGTCACAGACAAACAGACAAAGGTAGACAAATCTATTGAAAAGGGTTCCTCAGAGAGTGTTTCCACAACAAAGACAGAAGTAGCACATGAGCCTGAGAAAAAGAGTGTGAAAAAGAAATTAAGTGAGACAATTTTCTGCCTGGTGTCTGTCCCCCTTTCACAATCTAGTGGAAAGTCAAGAGATCAAAACAACAATGAAGAAAAAGAACCTGAATCCCCTCGTATTCCTCCACCTCCACCACCAAGTTCCTCAAGTGAAAACAGCAACACCCTTGGTTCTTTGCCAAACCAAAGCCTCAAAAGCACATCCACCACCTCCACTGATTTGGAACTACAGGCACTTACACTTGGCAGTGCTTCCAGTAGCATAATCACTAGAAGAGCTCATCGCAGGAGAAACTCTCGCACTAAAATAATTAAGCCAAACCCCCATGATGAGCTAAGACGATATTCTGGGGCTTGGCCAGGGGACCAGTATCGTGACCAGGAAACCCAAACTAGTCCTGAACTCGCAAAGAGTGCTCAACATCCAGGTCCTGATAGAATGGAAGCACAAACACTGCCTGCTGTCCCAGAAGTAGATGCCCCTGCTGAAAGTGGGTCAGGAGTTCCAGGTACTTCTGGGCCTACAGGAGGCACAGGGGCTACAGGAAATCCAGGGCCTTCAGGAACTACAGGGGCTACAGGAAATCCAGGGCCTACAGGATCTTCAGGGGCTGCAGCAGCCCCTGGGCCTTCAGACCCCAGCACTCCCTTTGGGTATCCTATGAAAGGTCAGAAAAGTCTGAAACCATCCAGCAACAGTGCCTTTTCAAGAACAGGCACTTTCAAGAGCACAGGTTCACACAGACCTCCGTTACATCCTCCTCCACATCCACCACCACCACCTCCAACCCAACCACCATCCCAACCACCGCCACCACCCCCAACACAGCCTCCACCCAAATCACCCCCCTTGGATCAAGCTGAAGATTCAAAGTCAATTGGTGGCCCTAACCCAGAGGCTTTTGGTCAATTCCTGTTGAAGCCAGTGAGCCGAAGGTCTTGGGATGCCATTGAGGAGCTAGAGTCCATTAATAAGGAATTGCAAGAGCAAGCAGGTAAGCGTCCTAGTGTTGACCAGTGCATTGAGGATCTTAATGAGGCCTACAAAGATATCCTGGAGCTTACTACTGCCAGCAATAACCTTTCCAGCCGTTCCTCCATGCAAATCCCTGACCGTATAAAAGCAAGACTGTCCAGTGATCCATTAGGAATGCCTGCAACAACGCTTAGGTCCAGCCTAGTACCAGGAAGTGACCCAGAATACAGGGAGGTTAAGAGTGCCTTTTCCCGGCCATCAACAGGGAAGAGCGTTAGCTTCAGCAAACAACTAAGGGAGGAGATTTGTCCAGCAGCTCCTCCACCAGAAACAGGTTTCAGAGATTACAAAACAGTAATGGCCCACATAACTCAACGCAAAGCCTGCAGATCAGTGAAGCTGGATGTCACAACTCCTAAGGAAACCTTCATCAAAGATGAGAGTTTGACCGCACAAACCTCTTCCACTTCATCCATGTCAGCTGAGGTCCCATGGGGAGACAGGCAGCCCATGCAGGATGCCTCGACACTAACCAGCCCCCCAGATTATGAGCACATCTGTCAAACACTCCAAATGGCCCGTGATTCTGGGGCAATCAGCCGAGGGGCTTCTGTAAAATCCAAACCAGGTAGTGCTATGAGCATTGATAATCAGCAGCATGTGGCCATGCCTAGTGGATCTGCAGTAGATTCAGAGCAACCAGGCTGCTCATTAGCATTAGATAATGAAAATAATTTGAGACAGGAGCCAATCGCTTTATTAAGTGAAGACAGAACCTCTGGCTTTAGAAGAATAACAAATCAGAGTAACAAACTCCTTGGTAACAGGAGTGTGACGTGTGGCATTACAGGTGGCAAGCCAGTAGGAGACAAAGCAGGTTTAGAGGTGAACCCGGAAGTACCAGCTGACTGGCAGATGCAGCTGTCGCTAGCTGAGAAGCATATTGCCACACTTATCACTGGGGAAGGGTCTAAGCCTGGGTCAGTTGAGGCTGTAGATGAAATGAATGATATTAAGAGGAATGAAGGTATCCCTGCCACTAAGTTAGAAGATCAAATAAACAAGGCACCAGAAGGAGACAACCCTGAAACCTGTGAACAAATTGATACCCAAGTGGAGAAGCAAGAGACTAAACAAGTGGCTGAAAATCAGTTGACTCTAGAAGTAAGAACTGATGATGATAGCAGAAGGAAAGAAGAAGAGGAGACAAAGTTAGAGCCAGAAAATTTGCAACAGGAAGACTCTGTGACTGAAGGTACAGAATTACAAGCCCAAGAGGATGTGGAGATGCATGAGCCCAACAAGGAACCAAGTGTGATTTCAAGGCCAAACAAGGCTGCAATGTGGACTCATTCAGGCCTAGACCCAGGACTTCTGCCAGAGTTTCCTCCAGATCACCTTCCCCTGTCTGTGTTAGCTAATCCAAATCGTAGATTATCTTTAGAGTTGGATTGGGAGAGAAGTGGCTGGGAAGGAGCTAGGTGGAGCCTTGGAGGGGGTTGGGCAAGAGAAAGGAGATCTCTTGATGCTGAGAGGCAGGACTTAGGTGAGGATAGGTGGGGTTTAGAAAGTGATAGACAACAATCCAGTGGTGAAAAGCGTGGCCTAGGTGGTTGGCGTGGGTGTGGGATTGATAGGCAGGGTTCAGATGATTCAGACTGGGATTTGGACACTGATACCCACAACATAAGGGATAAAGGAAGGGTTGTAGATGTTAAAAAATGGAACCCTAAGCAAGGGCAGGATCAAAGTGAAGACCAAAGTCATAATGTGTCTAATAAAGATTTAGTGGTGGACAAACATAATTTGGTAGATGAACAGATTCAAGGTGCTGAAGGGAGTCCAAGGATCAAGGAGGTGCAAGGCTCAGGAAAATTGGGCAGAGTGCTTTCTCAGCGAATTGAGGCCCTACAAGATCGTTTTATAGCCCCACCTGGACATGGTTCTGAAGAGAGGCTTGCCCGTATGAGAGAGGTGGACGCTGTATCCCGCATGAGACGCCTTAGCCTTCGTAGCACAGACTCATGGGATGGACTTTATGGGGTGGCCTTTGTTTCTAGTGCTGAAGAGCTGGGGAGGGACGATAGACAGTCCCTTCCTTCATCCCAGGAACTTCCAAACACAGCAGAGAAGGAGGACAGGGAAATCAGAGAGCCCTGCTCAGACAGCAGTGAGCCTTGTGAGACACAAGATAACCATCCAGTTGCAGCAGGTACTTTGCCATTCTTTTATTCCTTTTTTTTGTCAGTCTTTACCGGTGTGCCCAAAAGTTAAATTGTGTTTTGAACTGGTGTATTAGTTAAATTGGTAAAACGGGTATAAACAGGTAGTCTTTATAAAGTGTCATAGATAATGTATAGATGACTGTAATAGAGTTCCAAAATCAGATGTAGACCATATCTGATGCAAAAATATTTAACGCACATAATCAAGGACGATAAACCAGATATGTGTGATTTTCTGAGTAAACCACTGAATATAGTATCCTTGCTGGAGTTAATTTATCTCTTTCCCATACCTTGTTATATGCTCTTTTTCAACCACCTGCTTTGGAATCTTGTGTCACAAGTTTGAATACACTTTACGACCATCACAAAATATTCCAATAAAATATGTTCATCAAAAATATTCAATGAAAACATGTGGTTTGGTAAAGTAAACTTCATTTAGTCTTGGGCTTCTTTATACAAGTTGCTAAACATCAATTTTGAAAGCTTGACTGGCTTCAGATCCACTGTAGCCCTAACCGGGACACAGCGGTTTCTGAAGATGAATACATGTGTAAAATGAATAATATAGTGATACTACAAAAGCTCTGTTTACATACACGTACAACCCCAAAGCAGACAAAGTTGGGATGTTATGGAAAATGCATATAAAAAAGAAATAAATTATTTCTAAATTTGCTTTGATTTGTACTTCATTGAACCCAAGATATTTCATGTTTTGTCTGGTCGACTTCATTTCATTTATTAATATACATCCATTCCTGCATTTCAGGCCTGCAACACATTCCAAAAGAAAAAAAAAGTTGGGACAGGGGCAATTTAGGGCTAGTAATGAGGTAAAACAGTTAAATAGTGATGTGATTTGAGGTGAGGTCAACAGGTGATTGTAATCATGATTTGGGACAAAAGCAGTATTCAGGAAAGGCCTAGTCTTTGAGGAGCAAAGATGGGCCGAGGATCTCCGGTTAGTCAACAGATGCATGAGAAAATAATTGAAATGTTTAAAAACAATGTTCCTCAAAGGAATATAGGAAGTGATTTGGATATTTCATCTTCTACGGTGCAGAATATCATGAAATGTTTCAAGGAATCTGGAGTCATTTCAGTGCATAAAGGGCAAGGACACAAGCCAAAGCTGAACATCCGTGATCTCTGATCCCTCAGATGGCACTGCATCAAGAACCGTCATTCATCTATAGCTAATATAACCACAGGATTACTTTGGCAAACCTTTGCCAAGCATGATAATACAGTGTTACATCCACACATGCCAGTCAAAACTTTACTATGCAAAAAGGAATCCTTATTTTAACTGTGTCCAGAAGTGCTGTCGACCTCTCTGGGCTCAGGAGCATCTGGGATGGACCATCACACACAGTGGGAATGTGTACTGTGTTCAGACAATTTGGTATTCCAGGTTGTTTTTTTTGTTTTTTTTAAGAAATGGATGCCAAAGACGAAAAGTACCACCCAGAGTGTTACCAGCAACGTGTCCAAAAGCCAGTATCTGTCATGGTATGGAGTTGTGTTAGTGCCCTTAGCAAAGGTAACTTACACTTCTATGATGACAGCATTAATGCAAAAATGTACATTGAGATTTTGGAGATTTTGCAACATATGCTGCCTTCAAGACAACATATCTTCCAGGGATATTTCAACAAGACAAGGTAAAACCATATACTGCACACATTACAGCGGCATGGCTGCAGAAGGAGAGGGTGCCTGTCCCCTCTGTCCCCAGTAGAGAATGTGTGGCAAATTTTGAAATGAAAAACATGACAACGGCGACCCCATACTGTTGCATACCTTAA
>JAODOF010000016.1:25831929-25846066 GCA_027576175.1 Sciades proops | reverse complement strand
GATAAAGCAAGATGCTATCTTTATTCTTATTAAACATGACAAAAGAAACATTGAGTGTTAGGTAAATGCAAAAAAAAAAAGTAAAATTAGGAAAAAAAACTTTTTGACCATAATGCCCCAAATGAGAGACCAGTTTCTGAGACGGATATAAAAGAATTGCAGTTAAGCAAAACTACAAAGGTAACTTACATGTTTGTATTTATTTATTTTTAACCTGTGTTGACTCTTGATTGGTCAGCAGTCAGTGGCTGGCTGGAGCTCTATTTCCTTCCTGACATAACAGAATATTCAAGATTTTAGACTGCAAATTTCATCGGGGGATAAAAGAATAAGTGCTCAGTCTAGCAATAGGGACCAGCTTTGCACTAAACTGGAAATGTTTTGGACTCTGTGTTCAAATGTATATTGAATTAGCAATTCAATATGCAAAGTGGCAGTGCATGGTTTCTTAAAAATGGAAATGTGTATAAAAGTTATGTTACTGTTTACCCAACGTAGATGCAAATACTAAATGCCCTCTAAAACTTAAATAATCTAGTCACCATTTTACTTCAGTCCTGAGGTACTGCATCTGTATGCTCCTTTGCTTCGGCAAAGGGGACCCTAAGCCTGGTTAAAAGTTGCAGAAACGAGGAAGTATCATATATGGCCTTGTTAGCAAGTTCAGATGTCTCAGTTCACATAAATTGAGTAAAATGTTGTATCAAGTATTTAGTTAGTAATATCTTCATTATGAAGGTTATTCTACATAGTTAATCATTTTGGCTTGGATCAGTGCTAATATTTTTTTATCCTCTTATGAAGAATACGAGGGAGAGAGAGATGGGCACGGGAAGACTGCTTAGGAAGGGCATCTGATTCAGGATCAGATGCCTCCTTGGTCCGACATCTCCCTCAGTCTGGACCTACAATCCACCTACAGACATGGACTACAGAATCCCTGGGTCAGCAGCAGAGTTTGAATATAGAACCTCTCCATTATTTTCGAGCACACAGCGCAGAACCACCACAATGCTTACGCATACGGAGTACAGAATCAACTCGCCATCATTTACTCTCAGGTGAACCTCCGTGTGAACCAAATGTCGAACATCAGAGGCTTCAGGGGCATCCGACCACTATGAGTTGCCAGCCGGACTATACACAACTTTCACTCAATTGCAAGGACCTTCAACAGCCAACTCGAACAAGTAGAATTCCCCCACAGACTCATTGTAGAGATGGAGACTTTGAACAATTAATTCCTGAAACTAGAAATGCCCCACAACCTGAACTGAAATGTATACACCCCAATCAACCAATACTTATGGGCAACACTTCTCACCACCAACCTCTGCTAGATAAGGTTGGACACGTGCCTCCATCATTCGGACATACTCCTCAAATTATTTCTGGATACAGTTATGGTCAGCCTCTACCTCATGCTCCCACTGAAGATCTGCATCCTACCTATGGCCATACTCCACACCATAGTCCTTCCTACTGGCCTAGCCAGCCATCTGTTCCATTTAATGGGAATATTGCATGTTCTTCACCCAGGCCTTCTAAATCACCTGGGCCTTCAGACCCTCAGGGCCATGCAGACATACCTAGATTGACACCAATTGGTAGGGAAGGTGTAGAAACCAGGCGAAGGGCCAGTGCTGATCATCTTCCGCTTTTTCAAAGGGAGGGTAGATCAGCTTCTAGGACTGATCCACCATTAGAATGCTTACTGAGGAGCAGAAAAGCTGTGTTGCCTTCTGAAATCCGCCGCCAGGAGAGAAGTGTAGATGACGCCATGCAGAGACGCACCGAGGATGCTTTGGAGCGTAGGAGAAGCAGAAGAATCAGCCAGTCAGAAGAGATTGAGCGAGGAGGTGGAGTGAGTTTTAGCCAATTAGACGAGGCCGCAGATAAAGGCAGAAGCAGGGTTGGCAACTTGGAGATGAGAGAAGGGCATGATGAAAGGAGAGTCAGCCCATTAGGGGAGGAAGGAAGTAAAGGAGAAAACAGGACCAGCCACATGCAGAACAGAGCAGGCCAAGGTGATGGGAAAATTAGTGAGTATCAAGAAAGAGCAGAACCTGGAAGCAGAAAGAGAATGCAGGAAGTAAGTGGTGGATGTGAAAAGAGGGAAGGGAAAGGGAAGTGGGATGATTGTCAAATAAGCAAGTTAGGGCAAGTTCAGAATCATGGTGAAGGACAGTTTGGTGGGGTTATAGGGAGGTCAGAGGAAGAGTTACAGAACTTTAAACACGTTGAAGATCCATCAAGGCTGGTTGAAAACTGGGTCAGTAAATTGGATGAACCACAAGACCTTGAAAAGAGGCATAGTCAATTTGAGATAAAAGATGGACAAAGTAGAGACAGAATTGCATCATTTGATAAGGTTGAGTGGAATGAAAACAGAAACTTAAAGGTTAATGTAGAAAATGGTGAAGGTCAAAAGATAATCCAGAAAGAGATGTTAGATTTGCAATGTAGAGAAAGGAGGATCAGCCAGCCAGAGGAAAGTGAGGCGCATCTCAGACGCAGAAGGCGTTGCCAATCTGAAGATGATTGGAAAGGACGTAGGGTTCGTAGGATCAGTCAGTCAGGTAACTGGGATGGCCAAGGTCAAATTAGCCAATCAGGGGGTCAAATGGAGGGAGATGGGCGAAAGATAAATCGGGACATGCCAGAAGCTATGGATATCGCACCCACACAACAGGAGGGCAGTGACCCATCTTTGCACCACAGACTGAATGAAGTAGGCTGTTATTTACAGAGTGGTTCCTCCCTTCCTCAGTCCCGCCACAGAAGAAGCAGGGATGACCTCAAGCCAAAAATCCGGACTCGCTCTATGTCGGATATTGGAGTGGCTCAGCGGTCCTCAGCAATTCGTTGCCTTGAGCGTGCTGCAAGTCGAGAATCCATGATGGCGACAGGGGTGGGGCGGAATCTCAGGGACCCAGGAACCGCCAATAGTGAAGTTGGGACATTGGATACAAGAGTTTCTGTGGCAAAGCTCAGGCATTCTTATCTGGAGAATGCCTCAGGACGCAGGCCTGAATTGTATGTGGATGGCACTTGTTTTGAAATGGATACAAATACTAATTCAACATGAAGGCAATGATTTGTTCTCCTAGCTTTGATTAACATTGCTTTTTTTTTGCTTGCTTAAAGACACATCTACATTTAATATTGAGTGTCTGAACTGGTGTGCATTTTAACATTCTGTTAACCTCTGTGGATTAACTTGAGTTTCGTTTTGGTGGTTCTGGTATCCAACTTTGCTCTGATGCATTGGGCAAGATGTGATGCTAAAATATTATGTAATCATGTCCGGGGGGGAGAATCTCACCAACTTAAATGACTAACCCTAATAAATTGATAGATTTAATAAATGGGTATTGTAGGGTGTCATTCCCCTCCCCCCAAAGAATAAAGGAATATTTGAAATATCTTAGTTTTGATAAATTTCTATGAAGCATTTGCATGTGTGTAACCAAGTAAATAAGGGAAATTGTGTGGCTATTGGTTACTATTGCACGGGGCTTCTTTTGATAAATTTGCTGCTATATCATGAGTTAATGGGAGGAATATGTATACTTTTAAACTCTAAAATGTAAAACCAATAGTGTTGCATTTTAACAATCTTTTTGTTTTTCTAAATTTGTTCCTTTTGTTGTATATCAAACTTGCTGCATATGAAGAAGTGAGTCTAAGATGGACACAACTGTTGTGGAGACTGATCCACCAGAGATTACTGACCAAGAAAAGGGGCAACATCGACCGAGACGGTACATCACCCCTGGTGATGATCGCAAGGCCTCCGAAAGGTTCAGAACCCAGCCGGTCACATCAGCTGAAAGGCTACAGTCTGATAGGTATGGTCAGACATGTGAGAATAATAAGATTCACTAAAATTAAACTTCCCTAACTCTGATGCTTCTCTGCACTAATTTTAGGATCATAAAGTTAGCTTTTGTTAGAGCAAGTCCTACCAATGAGGTGTATAATGGAAATGACGGGATACTTTTTCCCCCCTCCATCAGTTTCTTTCACTGGCACTTTGTACTTATTGCTTTTACTTGCTATTCTTTGTAGGTCTCTGGGGCTCCAAAAGGCAGAAGGTGAGCTTATCTCCATTTGTGGATTGTTTTCCCAATACGACAGACAAAAAAGATCAGTGAATGTACCTGAAAAGCTCGTTCTCAACCACCCACTTTATTTTTCTAGTGGATGAAGAGAAGTTGGATGAGCGAGCAAAGATGAGTGTAGCTGCCAAGAGGTCCCTCTTCAGGGTATAAGAATTCTATAGTTTATATGACTCAGTTGTGTAGCCTGGTGTAGTCTTGACAAAGACTGAGACGAGTACTTTTTATAGCCGTTGTCAAAAACCATTGCAATATTTCAGAGGCATAGTTATGCTTACTTTCTGTGCCTGCTTTAATGTTACTTTTTTTTTTTTTGCCGTCATGTTTCAGGAGCTTGAAAAAACTGCAGAAAGTTGTGTTCCCAAACCTCGATCCCGTAACGTAGCAGTGGAGCGGAGACTCAGGCGCACACAGGACCGCTCGAGAACCCAGCCTGTTACCACAGAGGAAGTGGTCATCGCTGCAACGTAGGCCACTTCTTCTAATATCACTACTACACAAAATGTACCATAAAAGAATCAGTTTGCAAATGTATTTTCACTATTTGTAAAACTAAAAAGCTCTAAATTAGTTCTGGTGAAACCACCTGCCATCAGAAGTTACTTGATTGATTAGCTGAATGGAGGTCATCTGTGTGCAACTGAATGTCATGTTTTCTCAACATAAATATATCCATTCCTGGAATGACTGTTTGAGAACACGCCTAAACAAACAGCATTGTAAAGACTAAGGATCTGTCAAAGCAAGTCTGATGCAAAGTTCTAGAACAGGATCAGTAAGGGTTTTGTTCTGAAACTCATCCAAAACTTTGAACATCCAATGGAGTAACGTTACATTGTAAGAATGTATTTAAGAATACAGCACAACTGACCATTCCTAGAGGACCCCAGTTACCAAATGTTAGTGGTCCGGTAAGGAGGACATTAGCAGAAGGGTAACTCAACATGATGCTACCACCACCATGCTTCACTGTGAAGGTGGTGTTTTCATGGTAATGAAATGTTTGGTTTTGGCTAAATGGAACACTGCATGGGCAAAAAAAGTCAATTTTGGTCTTGTAAGATTAAAAAAATCTATTGCCGAGTCTCTGACGTGACTTTTGGGAAACTGCAAATGGGATTTCATAATTCGTTACTCTTCCGTAATACCTAGCGTAGTGCAATGTCCAGACTCTGGTTATCTTGTGAACAGTTTCACTGATCTGAGATGTTGATCTCTGCAACGCCTTCAGAGTTACCCTTGGCCTCAACAAAATGTAGAAAAGGTGGAAGGTTCTGACTATAAAGTTGAATTCTGGGCAAAAAAAGTGTTCCATTTCTGTTGCTGTTGGAGTTTTGAGATGTTTTGTATTGATTCGAGTTGAAATTGAAGAGTTGCACTGCTGCACACACCTCGTGTATCCTGTGTGTAAACGTTTTGCTGAGATAAAATGCGTCCTGCGTTTTACGATTCTGGAGATTGCTGAAGCAAGTGAGCAATAATATTGCGTGACATCCGTGGGGTGTGTTTGACCGCCTTTTAACCGAAACAAGTCGGCATGGTCAAACGTGGCGGACTCCGCTCTCCTGCCAGTGGAAAAGAAAAGGAAAATGTGAAAGTGAATCGGCTAGAAAGCGTGCTAGAAAAGCAACCAAAAGGTTGTCTACAAGAAATTTTGTGAAGGGACAAATAGTTTGGTCGGGCAGTTGCAAAATAAGAATTTCATTACCCAATAATAAACCACTGTGTCTGTTATTGTGCATATGACAAACATCTTGAATCTTGAAAATCGACCGCTGGAATCAACTGAAGGATGAAATGGGTGCGAAATGTGAAGAAGAATTTGGGGCGCTTGCTTTGGATTGATGAGTCTGAGTGTAGTTATACACTGAATGAATTTTGATCCTACAGAGAAAAACAACACAAAAGCAGTAACAGAGGGGGAAAAAAAATGTATTCGTCTTCTGTTTGGCAGCCACAAATTACATACCTGCGACTCAAAACTCTCCGAGGTCGATGCAGAGTCACAATGTTTTCCGTGCGTCACCATCTTGGTGTGACCCAGTTCCATAATTATGCTAATTAGTTCAAGCTCCTTGTGTTCGGCTGTTTCCGTCGGGCCATACTGTTTGGCTCCGAGAGGTAGGATATTCAGTCCCAAAATGGAGGAACGTGAGCCTCAGCACATCAAAATGATGTTCTTGTGGGACATAAGAAAATGCCATGCATGGGGGGGGGGGGAAACAAATTTCCGATGACTGCAGTCAGTACCATTAATCTATATCCTTCTGCAACTACTCGTGCAGGTTCTTTTGGAAAACAATGTGTTGTGGTGCTTTTGTGTCTGCTATTCCAGTGACTATTGTTATTGCAGTAACTCTCTGGTTTGTTTATTTTCATTCCTATGTCACCGATTTATGGATATACGTCCATCTTTCACTGATTTTTCTCTGGCATTGTCATTTCTCTTCTCTAAAGTTCTCCTGCTCCCTCCACCCAAATCACGACTGTTCAAACCACAGCCCCCAGGTTGCCCAGTCCCACAGTAGTCAGCACCACAATGACTAACTTCAGGTACCTGTATGTTATGAGCTTTTAGGGCTTTCAATAAGCTTACGCAATTGGTGGTTTTGTGCGTTTCTGTAATACCTATTTGTGTCCATGTCTGCAGCATGGCTACGCTACTGATTTTTAAGTTTGGACAAATCTCCAGTTGGTGTGGATTTTTTATTTATTTTTTTGTACCTATGTCTCTGCATCTTGAAATGGTGTTTATAGTGCATATTTTTTTTGGTAAAGCCTGTGGATGGCACCCTCTACTGGTGAAATTCTGCAATCTGACTTGCCATACCATTTTGGACTCGCAATATGAAGGAAATATTTCACCTTTGTAATAATGCAGTGGTTGTGTATTTCGAAGTAAGAGACAGCAAATGTGAGAATATGGATTTGCAGATGCTTTAGGGGTTTGGACATCTGGCCATCCAGATGAGCCATTTGCAATCCAGGGAAGAGAGGAAAGGTATCGGTGTTTTCTAGGGAGGGTGACATGTTAAAGATCAGCCAATTAAAAAAAAATGCATTTGAGAGTCTCTAAAAGTTGAAAATATCAGTGTCAAGTAACTGTTCTTTGACTATATAGGAGCTTGTAATTAAATGCTTGTTAGGTTCCATTAACTAACATTAATGGCAAACCATGAATTTCAGCATTAATACACCACAAGTAATGTTCTCAGTCGCAAAATTAACAAGTGCAATAGTTTATTTAAATGTTACCAATATTCTATGCGTGTCCAATCTCGTCAGCAAAGGGTTGTTGCAGGTTTTCATTCCCATTTAACGGAAGCCACACCTGATTCCATAGACCATCGGGTTGGCTTCTGCTTCGCTGGAATGAAGAAAACCTGTACCGACAACGGCCCTTTCTGGATACGACTGGACGACACCTTGGTTTATTCCATCCATGACTTAAAAATACAGCTCGTGTACATTACAAGTATATATTCATAACTTGTACTGAATTCTGTTCTCCAGGTGTAAATTCTGAAACTTGCTATTTAACTCCTGTTTGGAATTTTACCAGCTAGCAATCACAAAGACGTGAAGGTGTTGGTTTATAAGAGTCACTGTTTATCGAGTCTTTCTCATAGGTGGTATAATGGTTCATGCAGGTGTTTTTGGTTTTTCGTTCATTGTTTCATTTATAATTTAAAGAACGCTTCTCGACGGACCGTTTATTTAAATGACCGAGCATTTTATCATTTAAACTCATCCCACCAATTGCTATTCACTTTCAAAAAATGAAGATGAACTCTCTTATCCAGTTCAAACTCTGTTCCCTGCCATGTAAGTAAACATAATTAATTGAATACTTTTGTGCTTCAGGTTAAAAATAAATACAAATAGTTTCACGAATGCAGTATGTTTTTTTTTAATTTTCATTAAAAAAAAATTTAGTCAATACCGATTTGATGAGAAATACTACGTTGTAAATAGAAATACTACGTTGGTCCACTCCATTATGTCCCGCCTAGATTATTGTAACTCCCTTCTCATTGGCTTCCCTACTACATCCCTTCAAAGATTCCAATACGTTCAAAACTCTGCAGCGAGACTCCTCACCCACACCAAACCATCTGCTCATATCACCCCCATTCTTTCTCCGCTTCACTGGCTACCTGTTCTGTCCAGAATTAAATATAAAATCCTACTACTCACCTTCAAAGCTCTCAGTAACCTTGCTCCTTCTTACATCTGTGATCTCCTGACCCCCTTATACTCCATCCCGTGCTCTCAGATCCTCTAGCTGTTTCTCCTTGCTGTTCCTCGCACTAGACTCTCTACCCTGGGTGGCAGGTCCTTCAGTGCCATGGCCCCCACGCTCTGGAATTCCCTTCCTCAACCCCTCCATGACTGCTGTTCTCTTTTTTTCTTCAAATCACATCTCAAAACCTTTTGTTTCATGAACATTTCTCCACCAGTGCATAAACTCACCACTCTTGAGCAACTTTTGTGTTTTCTCTGATCAATGTAAAGCGACCTTGAGTTTGAGAAAGGCGCTGTATAAATGTAACTACTACTTATTATAGTCCATTTATGTATAAATTATATTTTATAAAAATGTTACAAAACAAACTTGTTTTTTTTTTTTTTAACGTATGTACTAGAAGAATAAAGCAAAATCTGCACATTTGCGTTAAGTTTCCATAATGCGGTCCATAGAAGATTTAATTTATTAATGCTAATTATGGTGTATTAATTTTGAAGTTCATACTTTCATATTGTTGTGAAGCATTAATAGAAATCTGCGCCTTGCAAGTGTAGAGGTGAAGTTCAGTGTGTCTCAGGCACTAATTATCTACTCGTCGGTTACCATATGGTTCTTTCACTGAGCAACGCCTCATGCTAAAACACTTTGAATGTTTTATGAATTTTAATTAATATGCATACCTTATTATTATTTTTTTAATCTGTTCTTTTGGAGCATGTATGCATCTTGGTGGTGCATCTGCAAGCCTGCAAAATCCTCTATTCTGTTTGCATTTCTTGTAGTGATGTGATTTGATTGTCTTCCCCCCAGCATGCAGACTCCCTCAGCCCCCGATTCTGCGCCACAGGAGAAGGCGGCGGCAGTGCCATCAGGAGAAGTGGGGACTGAAGAAGGGGCGGCGACCGAGGAGCCCGACCTGTCAACGCTGAGCCTGGCAGAGAAAATGGCTCTGTTTAACCGCCTGTCCCATCTTCCTTCCCAAAAAGCAGAGGGTGCATGTGCAGATTTGCGGCCACGCAGGCAAAATGCCCGGTTCCAAACGCAGCCCATCACCCAGGGGGAAGTAAATCGGGTAAATTTAGCTATTTTTGGTACATGTCAGAATTTCCAGCAAGTGGTGGGGTGTTTTTTTTTTTTTTTTGGTGCAGTTGTGTTCATTGCTGTCCAGTTATTGAAATGAACCTATAGCAGTGTAGTGAGGTGGGATGTTTCTCTCTAAATGAACGGATCTTTGGAAAATTCCAAGAATGAGATCTTGCATAAGTCACAATTTCGAGCATCACAACACTATCCCTTTCACAGGATCTAATGCAGGCTGTAGCTCCATCAGGTCACACACATCCTAGTCCCATGCCTGAGGGGTTTGTAGTGCCACCCCATAGCAATCAAGTAAGATGTATGAACCACTTTTGGCTAATTTCTTAGTCCTGGGGCAATAACCGCTTCAGATTGGCAGTTTTGCATCGTCATATTGCATACCTGCTGCTTATCAGTTGCCTAATGAATGTTTGCTTGAACACACTTCATCGGCTTGGACAGGACTTGTTTTTGTTTAGGTACAGCGGATTTGAGTAAAGTGTGAATGATGCATCCTAGCACCTCTTTCTTTTGCCTTTCACCCAGTTGTTAAAGTAATACTGCAGCTGCAATTGCTGCTGCTGCTACTCACGGTGCTGCTGCGACTGCTGTGGCTATGGTTACGATTACTGCTAGTTCTACGGTTGCTCCTGCGATTACTACTACGACTATTACTAGTTCTGTTGCTGCTACTGTTACTGATGCTACTACGAATTGCATTATTGCTACTACAACCAGTATAACTCTGTGGTTACCATTACTACTACTACCACCATTGCTGTTGCTACTACTGCAACCACCACCACCACCACTACTACTATAACTAGTAGAGCTTGGTGTTTTGTTGCTACAACTACTGCAAGATTTATTATTATCACTAGTATTATTATTATATAGGTTTGTGTTTATACTTTCCATAAATGCACTGGGCACTGCTCTGCTGGACATTTTTGTATCATTAAGAACTATACTTTTCTCCATTAATCTGCTGACCACATTTTATAGCATGCATGTTGCAGTGGATTGAAACAGAATATATTGCGTTTGCTTTCGAGGCTGTTCTGTATGCCATGCTTGAATGTTCTGTGTATCTCAGTTTGTTGTGTGTGCGCACGCGTGCACCTCTACCTACCTCTTGGCATTATTCTGATATTAATGTGAATGTCAGATACATTATGCATTCTCAGCTGAACTGTGCGCTTGTGCAGTGCATAAATCTTGTCGAAACACACTAGGCTCTAACACACGTTGTCGTGCCTTTTTTTTTTTGTAACTTTTGTGTTGCTTTTTTTTTTTTTTTTTTTTAAATTGCCAATTTATAGCTGCAGAACGGAGGTGTGAAGTTGGAGCCCCTTTCTGCATCGTTGGTCCGTTCTGTTGCTGCGGTCACTTCCCAGGCTTCTGTTGCCATGGTGACAAGCCTATCCATGGTGATCCCTGCAGATGTTCACACGGAGACACGCCCAGCCATCTCTTGCACTCCTACTCCAGCAGCACAGCCCAATCTGCTTTTGTCCAATCAGTCGCCACGCGATAAGCCTCCGGCTTATGAGAGGGGTGTTCGATGTTTCAGCCTGATGGAGAGTGGGGAAACCTGCCCCCCTGAGATCTGCTCTCTGCCCCCATCAGAGGGGCCGATCCAACCAGCACAAGGGAAGGGCTTGGCTGCTAGAGTATCAGCCAATGAGCAGAAACAGGAGGAGGATCATGGGTGTTTGCTTGGTTTGGCAGAAAGAGGAGAACCCAAGCCCCCTCATGTGATTAATCAGCGCACGCATACACACACTGTTACACACACACTGTCACGCACTCCTGGAGAGAGGGAGGTGGGGCTGACCAACCAGAAGGAGAGGGAGCATGATACAGTGAGGCAGGAAGACTTGGAGAGAGGGAAAGACAAGCTCCTCATCTCACAAGGTTACCTCTCGCCAGACGCTGTTCAGACAGAGCACAGCAAAGTTGTTGCTTCAGGTAAGAGACGGGGGAATATAGAGAGAAAGGGATATGAATAAATAAAGCAACAGGGGAGCATAATTAACTCTGCGGTGTCCTTATTGTTTCTGATGCACATGCTGCACTCTGTCACTCTGGGTTGCCTGTACATGTGCGGAGCCCATTTCTGATTGGGTTAACTGAGCTCTGCTGAATACGATTAGCATAATTTCATATCCCTACAGCCCACACGGCTTTCTTTGTCTGTGCCCGAGAATCTCAAACTAATAACGCTGTTGTGAAGGACGTGGGAGGCTTTTTACTGGAGTGTTACTATCCTCATAGAGCAGAGTGCTCTTGGTAGTATGTGAGTAAAAATGCAGCAATAAATTCCTGGCTTGCTTCAAGGAAAAATGAATGAAAGGAGTTTTATGGAAGAGGTAAAAATACAGCTAATGTGAGCGTTTTATTTTGGGGGGGATCATACACGAGCAAGGTATAATGGAAGCCTTGTTTGATATTAGACACTTAGACATTTGGAGCAAAAAATACCTTATCAGTGCTTTGTGCAAGTTCACAGTGAACGCAAAGTGCATGTGTTGGTTGTCGGCTCGGAAGGGAGTCGATCCGATTATCCTCTGCCTAGTGTGCTCGTGCTTCTTAAAATACAGCTTGCATGACAGTTACTGTGTGGGGTAGTCCCTATTTGATTTGTCTTGCCTTGAAGACCAATTCTGTTTATACATTCATGATGATAAACGAGCAAATATTTTTGGGAGCGGTTGTATTTGATTAATGTGGTAATAATACCGGGATACCACAAGATAAATTACGAATGTTTGTTTAACACATTTTTGTAATCTGGGTTGTGCCATGTCCTCCACCATGCTGATTGATCGCAGGGCTGTTAGTGCCAAGTAAATGCACATTCAATGATAATTCAAGGCTGCCTACAGTTTAGACACCACTGGTGTACTGATGTACTATTTAGTATGGTAATGTACAATTTGGGATGCGCCCCAAGTATTTGCTTCTCTGAGAATAATTATGGGCTGTCACTGCTACAATTTCTCCAGTATTACGGAAGTATTAAGAAGCAGAAGATTTATTGTGCACGTCAGTTTGACTGTTACGTTACTGAATCTTGGGTAGATGAGCTAAACTGCTGACTTTCAACAAGAGTTTTTTTTTTTTTAAGCTGGTTTGCTTTCTCTGCTTAGTTCTGTAATAGAGACCTGAAATGCATTTTGGATCAAATTAAAGACTCAAGTAAGTTGTGGCTGCTTTGGAAAACCAGTCGCGTGGTGAAATTTTAACGTTTTCTGCTGTATATTCCTGAAATACCATTTCATTTTGGTTGTACTGTATCTCAAACACAAGTTACAGCATTTGTCTGCTCCCCCCCAAATTCATGGGTGCTTCAGAAACCTTTTGAAATAGAAATGTATATTAAAAAAAAGTCCTGCTTCTACAGTAATATTTTTGTTTGTACTGTCCTCCAGTATTTTCTGAGAAATTTAGTTGGAAAGTGGGTTTCCTAAAATTTTTAAATTTTACATATACACACACTGCCGTGATTATTGCCACACCTTGTAAAGATTAGTAAAAAGGGTGAGAAAATCCACCTTTTGCTAAGCAGCTTCATATCACACGGAAAAAAAAAAAAAAAACAGCAATCCAGCCTTTAACAATTTATTCAGAGGAAACCAAATCCCTCAATTTATCAAACACACGTGCTACTATTATTGGCACCCCTGCAACCTCCTTTTGCCAGTATAACAGCACTGAGTCGCTCCAATAACATTTTATGAGGTTGGAGATGCAGAACAAGACATCCGAGACCTTTACACAATCTCCAGATCATCCAAGGTCCTAGGACCTCTCTTGTGCACGCTCTTCAGCTCAGCCCATAGGTTTTCAATGGGGTTACGGTCAGGGGACTGAGATGGCCATAACCTGGTATTTCATGGAGTCTATGATGCCATGTACCCGAACAAGGTTTCCAGGCCTTTCAAAGAAAAACAGATCCAAAATATCACAACGCCCACCATATTTTATGTTCTGCTTTACATGGGGTTCTTTTCATTATAGTCATTCTCTTTATGCCAAACCCACACTGAGACCGTGGAGCACGCTTCCAAAGTTGTTGTAGTGTTTCCCAAACTTTAGGTACTTAAGTTTGTGGTTAACTGGCAGAGAAAAGCCCCGCCCCCGGCATACCGTCCAAATAATCTGTTGGAGACTTGGAAACCAAGATTTTACTTTTTGTTGTAATTCACCAACAGCAATCCATGGGGAATTTTATTTATTTATTTGCCTCTTACCATCATCCTCATTAGACATGGGGGTAAAATAAACTTGGGTCCTTGTTTGTAACAGTTCCACCTGGTATTAACATTATATTGCCCTAACAGTAGAAATGGGCATTTTAGGTGAGTAGCTATTATTTATTATTTTAAATAACCATTCTCTGACTTATGAAAGTTAACACACTTCTCCCTCATATGGTTTGTGTTCTCTTATCTTTCTCATGTTGATGGATGACTAATTCAGTTTGGTCTGTCACCTCCATATTTTTGTACCTCAGGAAAATCATGGAGTACAGCTTGAAAGTTCTGACACACTACGATCAGCTCTAAAATGTACAGTTTAAATGGGAAACATGCTTCAGTTACATTGTTTACTATAATTTCCAGGGGTGCCAATAATAGTGGCACATGTGGCTTTTGTTAAAAATTTCTTGATGAAGGATGTTTTT
>JAODOF010000016.1:25765353-25778002 GCA_027576175.1 Sciades proops | reverse complement strand
CAACCTCTTAGTAACATCAACCTCAACTTCATTTAAAAGAAATAGCCTATAAGTAGGCCAATACAAAAACTGATTTTGTATGTGATTACACATGAAATATTCCATAATTTTCAGCTCAGTCACAAAGCCACATGATGTGTTCAAGCCACACAAATCTAATGGAACAGGTCTGAATTTGATAACAGATAAACAAGACAGCAATTAAAATGGCAATAAAATAAGAACAAATTTTTGTTTTAATTTCTCACAAAACATGTTGTTTTCATCGAGCTGGGCTTCTTACACATGTTGACCAGCCTTGTTCACTACAGCACGGTTTTAGGTGGTACATCATGGATGCTTCCTGCTCCTTGATTCTAGATACAAAAAAACCCAAAGCACTAATTACTGCATACTTCAACACTTTGATTTCACAGGTCCATAATAAAACTGTCATTACATCAATGGTTTGCAGTTTGCAGATTTTTAAAAAACAAATAGAACAGCTCTGAGCACTCCAATTACAACCCCCAATCAGAAAAAGTTGGGATGGTATTTAGAATTAAAAAAAAAAAAAAAAAAAACCACTGATTTCTAAATGTACTTTTTTTTTAACTTTACTTTTATTTCATCTCAGACAGTCTGAACTCAAATATATCATGTTTTGTCTGGTCATCTTCATTTCATGTATTTATATACCTCCATTCCTGCATCTCAGGCCTGCAACACATTCCAAAAACAGCTGGCACGGGGAAAATTTAGGACAAGTAATCAGGCAAAACAATTAAATAAAGATGTGATTTGAAACAGGTGATGTCAACATGTGATAAATCAAATCATGTAATCATGATTTGGTACAAAATCAGCATCCAGGAAAGGACTCAGTGTTGAGGAGCAAAGCTGGGCAGAGGATCTCCAGTTTGTCAACAGATGTATGAGATAATTATTGCAAAGTTTAAAAACAATGTTCCTCAAAAAAGTTAGGAAGGGTTTTGGATATTTCACCCTCTACAGTGCATAATATCATTAAATGATTCAAAGAATCTGGAGGAATTTTGGTGCATAAAGGGCAAGGGCGCAAGCCTAAGCTGAACACCTGCGCTCTCCAATCCCTCAGATAGCACTGCATCAAGAACATACTTGCCAATCTCCTGAGAATAAAAAGTGGTAGATCAGGTTGTGCAATGCCGTCATGCCCTTGTAGAGCTGGCTGGGTGCATGGCCCTTCGTCCTGAAAATTTTGAAAAATAAAATGTTGCAAAATAGTGTGTTCTCCTGAATTCTGAGCACCATATGTGAAGAAAATTGATCGAGAAATCTGACCAACATACTTCACAAGATGCATGCTTCTCACCTTGCCTCGATGTATGGATGATCTGACACCCCATTTGCCTTGAACTTAGAGTGAATATTTTTTTCTTCAGTTTATTGTTCACAATCACCAGAGCGTGTTTGGTTTTTACAAATCCTGGCGTGATTTGTTGTAATATGTGACCTCATTGCTGATTGGCTAGAACCATAACTCCCTAGCCCATGCAGCTATATTTGTCACATTAGCAGCACGGGTTCTCAGGCAGTGCCACCTGATGGCTCGAAGATCACTGTTGAATGTGTTTGGTTTCCAACCTTGTCCTTTATGCATTGAGATGTCTCCAGAGTCCCTGAATCATTTCACAATATTATGTATTGTAGATTTTGAAAGACCTAAAATCTTGTGTTGAGAAATGTATTTTTTTTTTTTTGACTAACAATTCTCTCATGAATTTTGGCACAAATGAGTGAGCCATGGCCCATCCTTGCTAACAAAGACTGAGCCTTTGGTGCATGCTCCTTTTATACCCAATCATGTAACCTATTAACCTGCTTGGATATCCTATAAACTTTTCAGTCTTATTTTGCCTCTGTCCCAACTGTTCTGAGTGTGTTGCAGGCATCAAATTCTCACTTTGTTTATATTTCCAAAATACAGTTAAGTTGGTCAGTAAAACTATTGAAAATCTTTTCTTTGTACCTTTGTCAGTTAAATAAATGTTCACATGAATTAACAAATCACAGATTTTTGTTTTTATAGCATTTTGGAAACTATCCCAACTTTTCTAGAAATGGGGTGAATACAATAATTTTCACACCCCAGTATGTCAGAAATATTCTTTTGCAGCAGGATGCATTTGTAACTGCAGCATTATTATGAACATGCTTTCTTAGTTATCCATGCTTTATAAATCATTATGCATGATGTGCTGCTTTATAACATATGGTATAAAAGTCAATAACATAATAATTTTTTTTTTTTAAATATGTAGATCCAGGAAAGTTTAACTTCACCCCACGCCTCTTCCAGCTAAGTAGTTCATCAGGTGAGTTTGTGGCTCAGGAATTCTTCTACCCATCCAGAATTCCAGACCTGGTCAGCGCGTTACCCTTCCTGCAGGAAGACCTATACACTGCGCCACAGCCTGGTAACTTTAACACAGCATATAAAAATCTTCAATTCTGTTCTTTGTAAATTTATCCTGAAAGTAGATCAATATTTTTTCTCACCCTAAAAATACATTTACATTAGAGATTGTACTGCCAAATACTTTTGAATACAGAGGTGGAAATAAATGGGCAATAAATAAAGATTACTTGGTCTTTTTATTGCCATATTACATTTTTATGAGAGATCATGTGCATCCATAGCTGCCATTAGGGGATCCACAATAATAGGGGAATAGGTTTTGTGTGTTTTTACATTTTTGTTGAAGATGTATTGGTTGTCCATGGGCATGTAGCATTTCCACCTCAGAGCTCCTGGGCCCCTGGTTTCATGCTGAGCTCAATTTGCTGAGTGTGTGGGCTTTCTTAGTTCTCCAATCTTCTCAGTTTACTCAGACTGGGATGCATGTTATCAATATTGGGCTGTTCTTTTTCTGTATAATTATGCAACAAACATCTTTAAGAGGAAAAAATAACCAATAATTTTGTGCACAAGCTTTAGTTTATTATGGATTTTTCTGAAATCAACACAGGGACAAAAATTATATACACAGTCAAAAATATATACACACACCCACTTAATTATTAACTCAATGGTGCTGAAAGTTCCAAGATGTCTTTTAGCTTGCCAAGGCCATGGCCTCTTCACTTTGTTAGTGATCATGTTTGATTTATGACTAGTTGTCATATCCATGCCAACATAAAAGGGTTGGTTTGTTTGATGGCACTCATTGAATTGACCAACACATGGTACAACAGAAAAGCCCAATGAGCTCTGTGCCAATCTGAGAAAAATGATCATAGATTTAAGTCAGGAATGTCTCTTGGAGCAATTTCTGAACAACTGCAGATTCAAAAATCATCATTTAAAGCAGTTGTATGCAAATATAAGTCAATAGATGTGGAGCCACTTTGCCAAAGTCTGGAAGAAGACCCAGTCACCCACCCTTACCTAAGAGGAAATTGGTTTGGATGGTCAGGAACCCCCAAGGCACAGGCCTGCCATGAGCTGGAAGCTGCTGGAACAACGGTCACTGTCTACAGTCAAGCAAGTTTTATATCACTATGGACTAAGAGGCTGCCATCAAGGAAGGAAGACCCTGCTCCAAAATTGGCACCTTCAAGCTTGGTTAAAGTTTTCAGCTGACCACATGGACAAAGCAAAAAGCCTTCTGGAGGGAAGTTTTATGATGAGACAAATATTGAGTTTTTGAGGCATTTGATCCCAAGAGCACTGTACCAACTGTTAAGCAGGGTGGAAGCACCATGCTCTGGAGCTGTTTTGCTGCCGGTAGAACTGATGCACTGCACAAAGCAGATAGAATAATGGACTACCTCAGAATTCAGCATAATTTCCAAACATTTGCTAGACTGTTGAAACTTGGACACAATTGGGTGTTCCATCAGGGCAATCACACCACATACAACAAAACTGGTTGTGGAATGGATAAAGCAGACTAACATTAAGCTGTTGGAATGCTTAATTTAAATTAGCTCTAACTCTGAAGTCTGCCAAGAAGAGCGGTCAAATCCCACCAGAATTCTGCTAGAAGCAAAGGTGAAACTTGCTAAGAGACATTTAACCACGTATTAGGTGTGCTATATGTATATTTTTGACTGTGTTGACTTCAGAATGCCCAAAAGAAACTAAAACTTGTGCACCAACTTTTTTTCCCCCCCTTCAATTAAAGTTGTGGAGCATGTACAATCATTCTGCCCCAGAACAGTTCAAAGAAATCACTGAAGGCCCAATATTGCCATTGAATTTCATGTCTGTGATCAGTGAACGTAAGCTTTTGATCATAACTGTATATGCATTGGGAGTTTGGGGTTGCTCTCAGAGGTTATTTTAATCAATGGGACATCCAACTAAGCAGCCAGAAGTATATGGACATCCATTCCTAAGATTTAAGCAGAACATTAGGTAAAGATATACTTACTTATATAAGTAGCGTTTTGTCTCCCTGCATATATTGCTTCTTTTTTTTTGCATGGATTTGAGCCTGTATGAGCAAAATCGCAACATTTTGAGCAAAGCATAGTTTTTAGCATCTTTGTTCACTTTAGAATTCAGTTTAAGGTTTTATTGCTGTGGGTATTTTTTTTTTTTTTAAAGCACTATCTACATTTCAGGTCTGTTTTATCTGTACTTGGCTCCAAGACCAACTTGGTCCTCCTCCCAGCAACTTTTAACTGTACCTTGGTCGAGAGTAAAAAATGTGGCCTGTGCATAAGCAGTCACAGTTTCCGTGCTCCGGAACCATCTACTGCTTGATTAGACTTGCCTTTTCTCTGGCACTTTTTGAAAAATTATTAGATATTTTTATTCAGTGGGTTTTGCAGATCACTAATACTGTGTATATAATGTAGGTTGTTGCCTTGGAAATTTTTTCACATGTATTTTGTAGAGCATAGAGAGATATAGAGCAGTTTAGTTAAGCAAGTTATTTTTAAATGTGATGTAGAAAAATACAAATTTTTCCTTCTCTTTCTCTCTCTGCCGGTCACTTTAGCGCTGTTCCTGGTGGATAACTATCATGAGGTGTACCTGTGGCAGGGCTGGTGGCCACAGGACACAGAAACACCTGGCTCAGCCCGAATCCGCTGGGATGCTGACCGGAAAAGTGCCATGGAGACCGTGCTCCGTTACTGCCGAGGTAAGATGTGACCATAGTTGGAGTAAAGAGAGCAGACTTGTCCCAGAAGTACGTATGTGGGTGTAGGTCTTGTGTTGCATGAAAAGAGATTATGCAAACTTTGTGCTGTTTTTTTTGTGTTGAATTAAAATGTAGATAAAGAGATGCTTGCTTCCAGAGATGGCTGGTCGTGATATGAAATGAGGCTAAAATGTAATATTCGTCAATAACGTGACAATGAAACTATTAAGGTTGAGCAATGCATTATATCTGGTCTCACCAATAGTATAATTAGACATGGGGCAAACTATAACACACTCTTAAAGGCAGATCAACAGCGGTGTTTGTGACTACAGACTTGAAATAATTCTTAAATGTTGTACTGGTTCTGCCGTGTACAACCCCCCACCCCAAAAGCACCAAATATAGAAAAGTTTTCATAAAAACATAAAACACAATACTGAACCTTTGCTTCATGACTGAACCTACTGTTTGTCCTTTTGTGCAGTTTGCACTTACATTGGACAAAGTTTGCTTTCCTAGCTACATTTAGCATCTCTTCTAAAGACTGATTTATTTATTTAGGGAGATGGATGAAGTAAATAACCCACCCTCTTTCACCTTGTGTTAAGTGCGTCTGTGGCATAGACCGTAAGGTGATTGAGGCCTCAAAGGTGATTGAGGGCTGCAGGCCCATGAACTGCTCCTTCTGTATAAAAGCAGTGTCTTATTTTGTGTGTGCTCTGAATTGGCTGATATTCTAGAAAGATCTGACATGTAGTATTTGGGCTAAAGCTTGTGTGTGTCTGGGGGGTTGTAAAATGTGTTTTCTGTGTTGAGGCTTAATGACTTAACTTCTATTTTCAGAAAAGAATGAGCAGAATCCTCAAAAGTCATATTTGATCCATGCTGGACTGGAGCCTCTTACTTTTACTAACATGTTCCCCAGCTGGGAGCATCGTGAGGAGATCGCAGAGGTTGTGGAACAGGTGAGATTGCACATGTGTATACAGTTGTGTTTATAAAAAAAAAAAGAAAAGTGGTGTACCACACATGTAGTAATGATTGCAGCATAGTACAGATGGCTTCCAGAGGAACAGGAGGTTTTGAACACAAGTCCTTAATCAGCTATGCAAGCTAAGTGTCGGGGTGAAGCCAGCTGCTACTAGAAATTAGATGTGTGTGCTGTGTACATACTGTTTCTATATGTAACGGGTAACGTATTTAGGGGAACTGTTAGAATTTGCTTAGAATCAGTGTTTATTTAAAAAAGAAAAGAAATGGGTCTATGTTAAGAGGATATAATGAAAACAAAATCTAAACATCTATAGTTTTATCATCTTGTAATTAGCATTATACAGTTCTTTTCATTTGGTGTGTGTGTAGGAGGCAGAGATGTGTAATCAGATCATACCGGTCGAGGATGTTCTGGCTCGTCTTTGCCAAAGCACTTACCCCCTTGCAGCACTGCAAAATCGACCGCTTCCACACGGTGTTGACCCCCTACGCCTTGAAATCTACCTATCGGATGAAGACTTTGAGGTGAGACCACTCCCGTTGTCCAGTCATGATCTGCAACGAACATGATCTATAGAAAGCAAAAATAAATAAATTGAGAAGCGGTGTATTTCATTAGAGAGCGTATTTTCAAAATGTCTAGAATCTGATGCTTTGCTTTTTTTATACTCTAGTCTGTTTTGTAGGGATTTCTGAGTTGGTGAGTACTTTTTTTTTTTAAAGCCACTGGAAATCACACAAGCACAGAATATCGACTATGCACTGCTTTACTTTTCCATCGCTAGCTAATCCATTTCTGTTGCTCTTCCTTTTGCACACTTTCTCACTTCTGCCAACTTGACAGATATTTCTTTTAATATGAAGCTGTACGTGTACACATCAATATAAGTGTAAGGTTTGACTTGGTGCTTACTCGAGCTTCAGGTTTCAAAGGCTTTGAACTTGACTAGCACGATCACACACACAAACTTTCCTGCACTGAGAATAAAACAGTTTGAAAAACTGAAACAAGCACGACTAATTGATGCTGTTATTTGACACTACCAGAACATCTGCTGGCCAGTAAAATTAATTACATGTTCAGTGTGACGCTGAATGTAGCTGGAAAACTTGGATTCTCATCAAGGCTTTTTATCAGGCTATACTGCAGTGAAATGCAGTGCCTTGAGCAGTTAAAAACTTTGAGGAGCCTTGAATTGCTAAATCCAAGTTTCAAAGTTGAAAACAAATTAAAGAAGGTTATGTACATTCTGTTCTTTTACATAATCTAAATGCATGCCAGATCAGTGAGTGATAAAGCAAGCTTCAAGAAGCAATGTACCTTTAAAAAAAAAAAACCCAAACAAAAAACACCTTAATGGTACTTACAGTACAGTAATGGAACTGTGTGTCGTGGAAGTCTGAACCTCAAAAGTAGCTAAAATTACACTTGCACAAAAGAAGTGACCTTAAAGCACGCTTATTGTATAAAACCATTCAAGCCCTGAGTGATATTCAGGATACACACTGAAGTCTAAACTTCCACCAGTAATTTTTAAACTTGGTCCCACTACAAGGAACCCACCCCAAGACAAAATTGTGGCTCCTGTTAAAATCATTGTAAAAGGACTTTTCTTTGTTTGAACACACAACCTGCCAAGAACATGTCCCCAAACTGGTTGGCCTGCTCCTGAGCAAAGATTAGGTCCTGTCCTCTTTGGACCAGGGTATGCCCTGGAGATCCTGTGGAGACAGGACTTTTTCAGGAGGTTAACGTGGCATAGTTGAGTGTCCTTGTGCTTACATTGCTGTTGCAGATGATTCACTGGACTTGCGTGTTGGACGGTGCATGGACCTTCCCAGTGAACAAGGAACCTGCAATTAGGGTTGAGCAGGAGAACATGGTTGCCTGGCTGTAACTCCCTGACTGTTGCTGGCTTGTTGTATACCTGGCTCTGCTTGGCCTGGGCCTCTTGCATATGTTGGCAGGTGATCAGGGCGATTCGGTTGACCTGCTCTTGCATGTCTTGGATGACCTCAACCACCAAGGCATAGGGGGATTGCTGTTCCTCCCATGCTGCTTGGGCCACATCAGGCAGGTGCCCAGGGTCACATTCCAAACAGGAGCTCAAAGAGGGTAAAACCAGTAGAGGCCTGCAGTAGCTCATGGAATGGCAAACAGGACGCAGGGGAGGAAGAGATCCGAATTCCTTCCATCTTTGTCTACTATCTGACACAGCATCCCCTTCAAGGTTTGGATGAACCTCTCCACAAGTCCATCCGTTTGGGGGGTGGTACATGGAGGTCTGGATCTGCTTGACCTGCAACAGTTGGCACACAGTCATTAGCTTCAAAATGAAGGGTGTAATTTGATCAGTCAGTTTTGAAGAAGTTTTGACCTCTGGGCTGTTTGAGTATTACTTTTGCAAGTTGAAAAATGAAGGCACTTCATGCGTGTGTCTCTTTCTACTTTTATAAGCACTGTATATGTTCTGTTTTCTCAGAAAGCCCTGGAGATGAAGAGAGAGGAATATGAAGCCTTGCCAGGGTGGAAGCAAGTTAACCTAAAAAAAGCCAAAGGACTCTTTTAGTTGCCTCTCATTAATGTTGACCATGGTCTGTTTCTGTCACAGTTATGGTTCTGTGTGCACTTGAGTAATGTGATCTCAGTCATGAAAATGATGCCTCCGGGAATCAGTCACTGACAACAGGGTGATGTGGGTCATGCCAAATGTCACCTTAGGTTTAACAGTATTTACCTGCTATGGTGTCTGTCTCTGATGTTGACTTGTTTTTTGTCTATGCACTTTCAACAGGCACCACTATCTGTAATATCACATTTATATGAACTGTGCTGTGCAGTATGTTTCTATACCATCTTGGACAACAGCTGTTCTGTTTTCCTCTTATTAAAGTAAAGGTAGTCAAGTCTGGCTTCACCATCTTCCAAACTTTTCTTGGGAAAGTGCTGTATGCTTGAAGAAAATGTAGCTTAATTTGTAGCAAGGGGAGTGTACCCTCGAATTTAAGTTGCTGTTGTATTTTCCATCTCAAGTGGAGTTTACAAATGTGTAAGTTACTTTTACTGTGTGAATGAACTTTGTCAGGTGATCTCTCGCATTAAAGGTCCTTGAGTCATTATGCTTGTTATAACACTATGAAAGATGTGGGGAGAATTAAGTCGAATTATTCAAACACTGTAAATGTACAGCATAGTGCCTTGCTTTTGTGTACAGTTTATATATAGAATGGACTTGAATCTGTATTTCAAAGACTAACTTTGTGATAAAGGCAATGGTAATAAAGAATACACTTCATGATAGTGATTTTTTTTTTTTTGTCTGTATACATTGGTTTGAACAAGTTTTAAGATGTGTAGGTTTGCTACCATCAGCTCACTTTATTTTCCTCCCTGATAAAACTTCCTGTATTCTGTTTATTGTGCAAATTTATGATTACATTCTGTAAGACGCGTTGCATGAATTTTTGGTAATATGTAAAAGTATTCTGTAAATATTTTGTCCTCTTATTCACCACTGGAATTTTAGTTTAACAACTCGGCAAATTGAGTAACAATGCTTATCTACAAACATTTGAGATATTGTCCTGCTTCGCAAGGTAATTGAGTAGACCTGCAAGGATATGGGGCAAAATGATTGCAGTAAATCTAATCTTTGAGATTAGACTGATTGATTAATCCCAAATCTGATTAGGTTCACAACTTTAGGAATGTGATTAGATATTACAGCTGTAATAGTTGATGAACCACTAGGGCAGTTTCCTTCCACAGCTATGCCCGATCTGTAAGTGCTAATGGAGGAGTTTGAGATCAGTGCTTTCAGTAAAGACATCACTGGTGGTACAGACTGGTGTAAGCTCTGTGCATAAAACCATGTTATCCACAGTCCAAATATTGAAATGCTGGCTCAAAAGGTATGTGATTCTCCAGCAAATGTGGGTTGCATCTCCAGCACAGCACCCTAAAGAAATAATTATGAAAACCGCAGGTGTAATGAGTGCAGAAATCCTACAGGCATCACGCCAATCAATGGGAACCAGAGTAGTGTATGTTTGCTTTAACAAACCCAGTAATCTACTGCACTGGATTGTAGGCAGAGTAGATGCAAGTGCTTTTTCGTGGTGGTTTTCATGGGAGCTCAGTCAAGCAAGCAGAACATGGTCAAAACAAGCAGAGGTAAACTGGAGCAAAAACAATATCATAGACTAAATCCAAAATACAATCATAAGCAAAACAGGTCAAACACTTGGAAACTAGCAAGATAACCAAACTGCTTGGTATGAACAGCATGAGCAAAATTAAAACTTTGTGCTGTGTGTGTAGAATCCTGAAGTAGAGTGGCTGTGATTGTGAACAGGTGTCCATGATGAATACTCGGGTGATGGGGAGTGGTGAGGTGCATGCTGGGAAGTGTAATGTGAGGTGTGTACTGGAGTGCATGAACCTGCAGGAGATGAACGGTCCGTGGATGTGACAGAACCCCCCTACCCCCCAAAGAGCTCCCTCTGGGAGCTGAATGATCTCTGGGTCATGGGATGGGTTTTGTCAATGTACGTGGCATGGAACTCTTGGGTAAGCATGGAGTCAAGGATGTCCTTGGCAACAACCCAACTTTGCTCCTCAGGACTGTACCCCTCCCACTCTACTAGGTAGTTGAGGCCCTCATCACACCTATGTGAGTCCAGGATGGCATGTACAGTGTAGGCTGGTTGATCCTCTACTTTGAGGGGCTCTGGGGGAGTGCTGGTTGTGGAGTGAGAGGCCAATGGTGCAGATGTGACAGGCTTGAGCTGTGATGCTTGAAAAGAAAGAGCAACATGGTAATGTCAGCATAATTCAAGACAGTAGGTCTGATTCACTTAAGAATTTTGGATAGACAAATGTAATGTGGATTTAACTTGCAGCAGCCGGGCAGATTTTGGATGTCTCTGGTGACTAGCCAGACTCTGTTTCCGGGCTTGTAGACGAGTCTCTCCTTGCCTGCAGTCAATTTTCTGCTTGTGGTGCTGGATGGCCTGGGTGATGCACTGGTATGTGGTTTCCCCACACCTGTTTGCTTCTCTCAAATCAGATAGGCCACAGCTGGGGAGTCTGTATGGTTACTGTTCCAAGGGAGCAAAGTGGTTTGGAAACCCAGTATACATTGGAAAGGGTTAAGTTGAGTGATGGAGTGCCTCAAGGAATTGTGGGTGTATTCTGCCCATGGGAGGAAGCATGAGCAGTACCCCTGGTTGCCAGCACAGTCAGTTCTAAGAAACGTGCTGAATTCTTGGTTCACTCTCTCAACTTGCCTAGTGGCCTGTGGTTGGTATCAAAATGGGAGACTAACTGCGGTACCCAGTTTGTCCATGAAACTTTTCCAGACACTGGAAGTGAACTGAATCTCCTGATCACTTGTAATATCCTTGGGGATGCCAAAGTTGTGGAAGACATGGTTAAATGATCAATCTGCTATCATTGGATGGAAGGCTAGGTAGCAGCACCAAGTGGAGGAAGCCTGAGAAACAGTCACTCATAACTAGGATTGTGATGTGCCCCTGGGATTCTGTGTAGTCAGTAATGAATTCGACTGCAACATAGGACCAGGTACATTGAGGTGCTGGTAGTGGCACAAGTTTGCCTGCAGGAAGGGTTCAAGGGACTTTGGACTGACCACACTCTGAGCAGTTTGAAATGAACTTAATGTGTGATCATGTGAGGCCACCGGTACCTGGTTTTGAAAAATTGAAAGACCCATTGTACCCTGGGTGGCCCATGCCCAGTGAAGTGTGAGCCCAGGTGCTCAGATGACCTCTAAAGCATGGAGGAACATGTGTGAAGTCAGCAGGGCAGTTGGCAGGGACATGGCAAGGTGCGAGCAAGCTTTCGGCCTAATAATAATAGCTATAATTATTAAATTGTGGATGAAAGTAAGGCCCTAAGCCAAGGAAAAACATGTCCCAAATGACCAAATATGTCATGAAAAAGTCTTTCAGTCAGTCTTGGAAAAAAAGGTAATCCACAGTTACTTACAAACCCCATTTCCAGAAAGGCTGGGATATTTTCTAAAATGCATTTTTAAAAGTCTACCATTTGTGAATTCACTTGAGCCTTTATTTAACTGAGAAAAGTACAAAGAAATTACTTTTTAATGTTTTAATGTTTAATGTGTGTGAAACGCATGAGGGAGTTTAATAAGACAAACCAGCAGAAAAATCAAAATCATTCAGCAAAATGCAGAGTCAAAAACAGGCAATGGTCAGGCGAGGAACAAACAGGAAATCAAAGGCAGAGGCAAAAGAGCAACAATACAAACAAAGTCAAAACCAGAATAACAGCACTGGTGATCAAAGATTTGATAAAGTCAGACCAACAGTAAATGAACATTTATTTCACAATGAACGTGGGACCTGAGAGTCCTTAAACAGTTGAGTTGTGATTGTGGCTGTGACAGACATCCCAACCTGACAAAATTCATTTCAGGGAGGTCCCCCCCACACCCACACACTTTGGGAAATTTTTTATTTTATTTTATTTTTTTATTTTTTCCTGGGGGGGGGGG
>JAODOF010000016.1:23710918-23723666 GCA_027576175.1 Sciades proops | reverse complement strand
GAGATTTGTAAATTATTGCATTCCATTTTTATTCACAATTTGTACTTTGTCCCAACTTTTTTGGAATCGGGGTTGTAGTTAGCACTAAATAGGGAGTAAAAATGTAATACATTTTCAAGAGCCTACCAGTCTAACTTAGTGAAGTAAATCTTATAAAATTAAAACAATTGGTATGTTGTAAACATCATTTGATTATGTGATGTTAATGTACAGTACCTACTGTTTGCGTGTATATACTAGTATTTTTCCTTGAACACTTTGGTATAACATACTGCAAAAATTTACTGAAAGTGCAGGTTATTTATGGAGAGTAATAATTGGAAACAGGTGGTTGTGTTTAGAAGACAGGGAAATAAACAAACAAGACAAAGAATTCATACAAACTTGCGGCTAATATAATGCCTCAGGTGAATAGGTTTAATGTTTGTGGAGTTTGTGTTTGTGCATGGAGCAGATATGACACTCACAACCTGGATGATTAATTAGACAGTGAAAATGAACTTTTTTAACCAACACTGATCACAGGTTTCAGCTATCAATTTATCAGATATCTGGTTGAGACCCTGCAATTCTAAGTTTCTTTGTTGGTTTGTTTATTTGTTTGTTTGTTTGAAATCCATCTCATACTCCTTGTGCCTTTTTAGCTTGGTCTATCACACAGTGGCTCTCTAACCTTATCAATTGGCAGACTACTTAAGCAGTAAAATGCACTGCACATTGTTGAAGCCAGATAAGAGAAACACATTCTCACAATCAGTTACCTTATTCATAAGGTTTAACTAATTAGGAGACCTGCTTCAGTTACATTGGGTTCACTCTAATTTCCAGGGGTGCCAATAATATTAGCACTTTTTTCTTTGAAAGTAATTATTTCTTGATGAGGGATTTGTTGTCCTCTGAATAAATTAATTTCAATTAAATGTTGGATTTTTTTCAGCGTGAGATGAAGTTACTTCACCAAAAAGTTTTTTTTCTAACCCTTTCTTACTAATTTTTACAAGGTGTGCCAGTAATAATGGGTATTTTAGTCCGGCGCGCTGTGGCGCATGCACCCCGGGCTGTGCGCGCGTCGAGCGGACTCTAGTACACGCGCCATTAACGACTCATACCTGAACATAATTAAGGAACTATATGTGCACCTATATAAGGACTGTTCAGCTGCACTATCGGGGTGAAGTATTACGAAGTCAGTACACGTTACTGAGCTATGTTTCCTCTGCCTGTTCCTCGGTTTCTCTCTGCTTTTGATGTCCTGTTTGCATCTCGCCCAACCCTTTGCTTGTATTACGTTCATGAGTTTGCCTCCTGATTTGGCCTGCTTGCCTTTGTATGGTTTTCACTGTTGTAAATAAATATACTTCTGCACATACATCCGCCTGCCTAGTATCTGACATATATGCAGTACTGTGCAAAAGTCTTAGGCACCCTTTTTTTCATACGACCTGTTTCTAGTTTTCTATTTCATGGCTTGTATATTATCGAGTTAGTATAAAAAACATTTTAGAGTTCCAAACGTTCATTTCCAGCACAAAATTAAATGTTACAGAACAGCAAAAAAGTTTGTATCTGAGCAGCATATTACTGTTCAGGGTGGGAGAAGACCCTGATTAAACGAGCCTTGTGGGGATCCTGACGGGTTCTACTGCCCTCTACCTGATCCACTATTATTGCCTCCACCTGATTGTGACAGGTGACCTTGACTGTGACCTGACCTGCCCTTGAGCTGTACCCTTCCCGTCCGCTGCTATTGTAGCTCTAGTACTGATCACCTGAGCTGTAGCTATTCCAGCCATCCCGGCTGTGATCTTGCTACGAAGATGAGGAGGACGATCTGTAGTCACAGCTCGAACGCCCATCTCGGCTGTAGCTGCCACAACCTTAGTGTCCCTTGTTATTACTGCTTCTACTTCCACAAATGGAGCACATGCACCTTTCGCACTTATCCTGGTACATCAGGTTGGGGTTGTTGGAGTTAGAGCCATGGTAATGCATCCTTCCTCCTAAATGGCATAACGGCTTTAAATTAACAACTTATCTGAGATAACACAGCCATGCCAAACACAAAGTAAGTCAATTTTATAAACTCAAGCCATTTTATACTCTAATTAGATTAGGTCAGGGATGTGAAAGTGTCTTTTAGCTTCAAAGCACTGATATATACAGGACTGTGCAAAAGTCTTGACACCCAACTTTTTCATACAAAATTTGTTTCTAGATTTCTATTTTATGACTTCCACACTGTGTCAGTACAAAAATATTTTAGCATTCCAAACATTTATTTTCCAGCACAAAATTAAATGTTACAGAAAAAAAAAAGTTTGTATCTGAGCAGCATACTATATAAGAGACCACATTTCAGATTAAAAAATTAAACATCATGAAGGCTACTGGGTTTTGCTGCAAAATTAAGAGGCAATTGTGACAAAGTGTCCAGAAGAACTGTGACTGGTTCTGCAAGATGCTTAGTAAAACCTACAGCTCATCTCCTTGTAAAACTGCACTAACTGTACCTGAGATTACTATTTTATTTTTAAAGCAAAGGTTCTGCTCACACCAAATATTGACTTTATTTCATTTATTATGGCTTACTGCTGTTTATAGTATTTTTTTTTTTAATGTTGAAACATTTCATTTCATGATTTTTTAAGCCATTTTTGGTCGACAGCATTTCTTTACATGTGCCAAAGACTTTTGCACAGTACTGTATGTACATACATACATACATACATACATACATACATACAAGTGCATCTCAAAATACTGGAATATCATTAAAAAGTTTTTTTTTAATAATTTAATTCAAAAAGGTAAACTTTCATAGATTCTATATTCATGACATGTAAAGTAACATATTTCAATGATTTTTTCTTTGCTTTAATTTTGATGATTATGGCTTATAGCTCATGAAAATCAGAAATCCAGCATCTCAAAATATTAGAACATTTTATTTTGAGTTTGAGTAAAACAGAATGAATACCGTGTATCTCTCAGTCTAGTTCAGTACATGCAACCGCAATTATGGGGAAGACTGCTGACTTGACCAGAAGATAATCACTGACACCCTCTACAAGGAGAGTAAGCCACAGAAGGCTTACTGAAAAGGCTGCCTGGAAAAGGTGCACAAGCAACAGGGATGACTGCAGCCTCAAGGATTGTCAAGAAAAGTCAATTCAAGAACTTGGGAGAGCTTCAGAAGGAGAGGACTGAGGCTGGTGTCAGTCCATCAAAATCCACCACGCACAGATGTCTTCAGGAAAGGGGCACAACTGTTACATTCCTAATATCAAATCCCTCCTGACCAGGAGACAACAGGACAAGTGTCTTACCTGGACTATGGAGAGAAAGAACTGGACTGTTGCTCAGTGGTCCAAAGTCCTCTTTTACCATGAAAGTAAATTTTGCATTTCATTTAGAAATCAAGGTCCTAGAGCCTGGAGGAAGAATGGAGAGGCACAGAATCCAAGGTGTTTGAACTTATTTTTTCCAAACATTTGATAGAACCTTATCATTCCAAGTATATCCCTTGAATGAAATCATTCAATCAAGTTTTTTTTTTTTTTTTATAAACCAGCATATAACAGTAACCATCACCATTCATAACTACTAATCTCATGCCTTATGTGAATTCTTAGGAATTTGAATTTATGAGACTGTGTTTCTGAAAATATGAGCCTGTTATCCACTTTAAACTGCAGTTGCATGTGACGTCACACCGATTTCACTCACATCATACAGGCAATGCTATAGCAGCAGAGGCTGAAGGATATGTAGAAATAAGGTTAAAAAAACATGAATAAAAACCTTGTGTTTAGAGGTAAATCATCGTTTTTAGGAAAGACAAAAGCAGAATTTGTTGGCTGCTGCCCACAGCTGCTGACAGGAGAGGCTACACTCAAGAAACATGGGTTTAAAAGCAATCAGCATATGTTTGAATGAGAGACGGATGGAAAGAGAGAGACACAGATTGCATGTAATTCTCAGTGCAGAAAAAAGACAGATACAGATGGATTGAGGGAAGAAGTTCACAAGATGAGACTGCATGTCTGTGATTGCAAATGTGTGCAGATTGACAGAGATACAGAGAGAGTGAATAAAGAGATAAAGATAGATATAAAGAGAGAGGTACAGAAAAGTAGGAGAGAGAGAGAGAGGATTGGCTAATCTGTATTCCTGGCCGTATGCCCTGTTTAAGAGCACTCTGGGTGAGATTAGCTCTCTCGAGTGTGTGAGACTTGTGACTCAAGTGCATGAGCCTTTGCAAAAAAGTCCATCTGTTCAAAGATGCTGGCTTTCAGTGGACTCACACCACCAATGCAATCAAGCACCCTACACCTCCCAACACCCTCATTACTATCACAAATATGTGTGTATATTCTTCCATTTGCACCCATTTGTCTGTAAATGTACTCTCTTTCTATTCTGTCTGCTCTACTTTTTCCACTGTGTTCTCTTTATCTCAATTAATTATTACACTGTAGAATTAAAAGAGGGATCAACGATTTTGATGTCACTCTCTCACAATAAATAAACAGCAGACAAAGCAAACAAACAATGTAGGATAGAAACACATAGTTACACAATTGCCTTCAAGATCAATAAAGTTGTTTTTTTGCATCCCTATTAGATTATTTGGTGTTAAGAAATGTCTGGTATATTTTGGATTTTTGTGGAATGAAGCACAACAGAACCACCAATGGCTAGAAGAAAAAAAATACAATGGTATAAAGAATTGATGCTGTGGCTGATTACTTTCTAGCCCATACTATAGATTGCATCCTATTAATGAGTCATGTCAGGTGATTAAATAGAGTATCACTCCATTTCAATCTGATACCCATTTAGGCTGATATTTCTCAGGCTGCTTCACTGAAATAGCTATAACCTGGCATCAACAGTGACTGAGAAGGTGCATGTGAAATACCATTGTATGTGTAATCAACATGCATAAGGTGCATTATTTTTTTCCCTCTATCATTCTGTATTCCTCAAAATGGCTTTGGAGGGGAAAGCTATGAGTAGATAAGTACATGGACCAAGCAGACATTATCCAAAAAAGTACAATTTACACAAAAGAACAAAGGACAGAACCTAAGATTAGTGTTTGGTCTTTGGATGAAACATGCTATTGTCCCTGGAGAGCATTACAAATACAGTATCTTGCAAAAGTATTCATCCCCTTTGGTGTTTGTCCTGTTTTCTCACATTACAAGCTGGAATTAAAATTGACTTTTGGGGGGTTAGCACCATTTGATTGACACAATATGCACTTTAAAGGTGCAAATTATTTTTGTATTGTGACACAAGCAATAATTAACATGTAAAAATAGAAATCTGGAGTGTGCAAAAGGATTCACCCCTTTTCATATGAAACCCCTAAATAAGAGCTGGTCCAACCAATTAACTTCCTAAGTCACATAATTAGTTGATTAAGATCCACCTGTGTGTAATCAAAGTGTCACATGATCTGTCACATGATGTCTTTATATATCCACCTCTTCTGGAAGGACCCTAACTCTGCAACACTACTATGTGGTCAGTAAACCTGCTGAAATCATCCAAACTACAAACATGGACACTATGAACTACTCTTCCCAGTATTCACAGTGCCCTCTGTCTCCTGACTATTAACTGCAGTTGTCACTCATCACTCCAATTAGTCCCTCTGCCTATTTAATCCCATTCTCACACCACTTCATTGCGAAGTATCATTCTGCTTTCCCCAGTTCATACCAAGCCTTGTTGTTTCTGACTGACTCTTGTTCTCCTGACCTTTGCCTCTCTCTTTCACGTTTACTCTATTGTCTTCTCCTGTTTACTCTGTTTGCCAATTGCCCGACCCTCACTAGTTCTACGACTCTCATTCTCGTCTCACATTTTGGCTTGTTCACTGTTTGCTCCATGTTCCTCTTCTACGCATACATCCGTAAGTGTCTGCACCATGACAGGATACTTCGCCACCATGAATGTAGCAGAAGAGGTGAAGCAGACAGCTCTCCATGCTCAAGGATGCTTATTAGGAGAATATCAGCAGATGCGAGCTGACCTTAACACAAGGATGTCTCAACTAGCAACTGTGATGTCGCAGGCCCTCCTAACACGCTCTGAGCCATCTCCGAGCCCAGAGCTATAACTTCCTGCTCCAGAGAAATTCGCCAGAGACCCCCTCGCTTGTAAAGGTTTCCTTCTCCAATGCTCCATGTACTTCACTGCCATGCCTAACATGTTTGATGAGCATAAGATCGCTAAATTCCTCTCCTTTCTCATGGGTAAAGCCATTCAATGGGCCAGTGCCATTTGGAACAAAAGCGGCAAACCAACAAAGTCTTATGAGCAGTTTTTCACTCAATTCAAAAGGGTTTTCGACCATGAACCCGAGGGCATTGAAGTAGGTGAAAGCTTACTCACCATGCCACAGGGTTCCAGAAGCTTGGCAGAGTATGCTCTGGAATTCAGAACACTAGTTGCTGCTAGTGAATGGAATGATCCTACTCTGAAGACTGTCTTTCACCAAGGGCTGCCTCCTGAGATACTGAGTGAACTCGCCTGCCGAGATGAACAATTAACACTGGATTCTTTTATTGACCTCATAATTTGTCTGGGCAATCTCCTGACTCATCGACCCTCCCTGCAGGAGAGTGTAAAGCCGGCTCTGATCCTGGAGGACAGTTCCACCATGGACGTCTCATGCACCCAGTTAACTCACTCCAAACGTGCTAGCAGGAGAAGGGAGGGGTTCTGCTTCTACTGTGGAAGCTCTGAACATCAGCTCAACTGCTGCCCCATTCGTTCTCCTCATCCATCTTCTGCAGAGTGTCCTCCACACCATGTAAGTCCCACATGCAGGTTCAATCCCAAGTCGTTCAAGGTTCTAGTGTTGTTAAAGTTGACTTCTTCCACCCACATCCTCTCTGCTTTCATAGACTCTGGAGCAGAGGGGAACTTTGTCAGCAGCGCCATTGCCTGGAAGTTCAACTTGCCAACAACCCCTCTTCAAAGTGCGCTCAGCATTTGGACAATCGATGGAGGACCCATAGGAGACAGTCTAGTCACCCTAAGTACTGCTTCCATTCGCATCCAAATGGGTGCCCTCCATTCTGAGCTCATTTCACTTTGTCACTACCACCATCTGTCATGACATCATTCTTGGTTACCCTTGGCTCCAACTCCATGATCCCTTGATTTCTTGGCAGAGCAAGGAGATTCTACAATGGGCACCCACATGCTTTCAAAGCTGCATCTTCCATCCTAAAATCACTCTTGCCTCCACCTCTGTGGACAGTCCTCAGCCTGACTCCATGGACAGTGTCCCCGAATGCAATCTTGACCTCAAGGAGGCTTTTAGTAAGGGTAAGGCATATGGGTTGCCACAACACAGGCTGTATGACTGCACTATCAACCTATTGCCAGGCACATCACTACAAAGAGGGTGCATCTACCCTCTTTCCCAGAAGGAGCAAGCTGCCATGGAGGAGTACATCCAGGAAGCCGTCAAACAGGGCTACATTGATCCTTCAAAGTCTCCAGCCTCAGCGGGCTTCTTCTTTGTGGAGAAACGTGGTGGTGGTCTTTGCCTATGTATTGACTACAGGGGATTGAACCAAGTGTCAGTTAAGTACCCTTATCCACTTCCTCTTGTTCCAGCAGCCTTGGAACAACTCAGGTCGGCCAAGATCTTTTCTAAGCTTGACTTAAGCAGTGCGTACAATCTCATCTGGATCAAAAGGGGTGATGAGTGGAAAACGACGTTCAGTACCACTGCCGGCCATTTTGAGTACCAGGTAATGCCATATGGCCTTTCTTCAGTGCCTAGCGTGTTCCAGTGTCTCATCAACGACGTGTTATGGGACATGCTTGGCAGATATGCCATCGCCTATATTTATGACATCTAAATATACTCTCCTGATGAAGAAAGCCACATAAAGCATGTTAGGACGGTCCTCAAACACCTGCTCCAGAATCACCTCTACGTCAAAGCAGAGAAATGCGAGTTCCATTAGCATCATATCTCCTTCCTGGAATACATCATCAGCTCTGAAGGAGTCAGTGTGGACCCATCTAAGGTCTCTGTGGTCACATCTTGGCCCACATCCATGTCCATTAAGGAGCTTCAACATTTCCTAGGTTTTGCAAACTTCTATTGCCATTTTATTCAGGGTTTTAGCTTGATCACTGTCCCTCTGACCGCACTGCTCAAGAAAGGACCTAAAAGCCTTCAATGGAACCCCACAGTGGAAGAAACATTTGGTCATCTCAAGCAAGCCTTCACCTCTGCTCCCATATTGCAGCATCTGGATCCTTCCAAACCTTTCATTCTAGAGGTTGATGCATCTGACATGGGAGTAGGGCAGTACTATCACAATGTTTCGGTGAGAAACAGAAACTCCATCCAGTAGCGTTCTTTTCTAAGAAACTCTCTTCCACTGAAAGAAATTATGATGTGGGAAACCAGGAACTACTCGCCATAAAACTGACCCCTGAAGAATGGCGACACTGGCGGGAGGGAGCTACTCACCCATTTGTAATTCTCAATGACCACAAGAACCTCAAATATCTCAGGAAAGCCAAGCAGCTAAATCCTCACCAGGCCAGGTGGGCTCTTTTCTTTACATGATTTAATTTCACCATTGCATTTCATCCTGGCTCCAAGAATACCAAGGCCAATGCTCTATCACAAATCTTTGCCCCCCCTCACCAAGATCCCATTACTCAGCCCATACTCCCGTCTCAGTGCTTTCTTCAATCCATTACTTGGGACCTTGATAAGGAAATCAGAGACTCTCAACCCCAAACGCTTCCTGACAATTTCCCTTCTGGTCTACTATATGTGCCCAAGCATCTTAGAGGCAAACTAATTACATGGGCTCATGCATCACCTGCTACTGGACACCCTGGCAGCCAACACACCCATCAGATGATCAGGAACAAGTACTGGTTGGAGAACATGCTCACAGAAATAAACCAGTTCATCACTTTATGCTCCGTCTGCACCCAAGCCAAAGTTCCCAGAACACCTCCCACCAGCAAACTTTGTCACCTCCCTGTTCCTCAGAGACCCTGGTCCCACATAGCCATTGATTTCATCACCAACCTCCCCCCTCACTAGGCAACACCACCATCATGGTGACTATTGACCACTTCTCCAAAGCCCTCAGACTCATTCCATTATCTGGCATCTCAACAGCATTCCAAATGGCAGAACTGTTATTCCAGCAGGTATTCTATTACTATGGTCTCCCTGAGGACATTGTCAGTGACTGTGGCACATAGTTCATTTCATGTTTCTGGACGAACTTCATGGAGAAATTAGGGGTTTCAGTGAGCCTCACATCTGGATACCACCCTCAGTCCAACAGCCAAATTGAAAGAGCCAATCAAGAAATTGGCTGCTTCTTGAGAATCTTCCGTATGGACAACCAGAGGGACTGGGCACACTTCCTTCCATGGGCCGAGTATGCACAAAATTCCCTCAAGCGCTCTGCAACCCAACTAACACCGTTTCAGTGCATACTTGTCTACCAACCATCCCTATTCCCTTAGGACAACACACCCAACCAAGTTCAAGCCATAGAGGAGTGTTTCTCATGCAGCCAGACAGTTTGGGAGGAGGCACACCAACATATTGAAATGATCAATGCCAAATACAAAAAGTATGCAGATAAACACAGAGCAGACACACCAACATACAACCCAGGGGACCGAATATGGATAGCCACTAAAAACCTCAGAGAACCCAACTCCTGCAGGAAGCTCCAACCACGATACATCAGGCCTTTTAAAGTTATTGACCGCACTAATGAAGTTTTGTACTGGCTAGAGCTCCCTCCTCACAGCAGACTGTCACCCACATTTCATATATCCTATGTGAAAATTGACATCCCAGGCCCCCTCGCTGAAAACGCACCAAGCCAGGAACACCCAGCTCTTGACCTTGAAGGTGAACCCATCTACCAAGTAAACAAGATCATCAACTCTAGATGAAGAAGAGGGCAGCTAGAATACCTGGTAGATTGGGAGGGTTACAGACCTGAACAACAGAGCTGGGTTCCCTCCAAAGATGTCCTAGATCCTCTCCTCAAACAAGAATTTCAGACCACACATCCAGACAAACCTGGACCCAGAGGTAGGGGGCATCCTTGAAAGTCTATAGCTCCCAGTGAGAGCTCCTTGGGGGGCTCAGTCAGTAAACCTGCTGAATTCATCCAAAATACAAACATGGAGCTAATAGAAACATACCCCAAGAGACTTGCAGCTGTAATTGCAGCAAAAGGTGGCTCTACAAAGTATTGACTTTGGGGGTGAATACATATGCACACTCCAGATTTCTTTTTTTTTATCTTAATTATTGTTTGTATCACAATAAAACAACAATTTTCACTTTTAAAGTGGTAGACGTATAAATCAAAGGAGCTTAAAAAAATCAATTTTAATTCCAGCTTGTAATGTGACAAAACAGGAGAAACACCAGAGGGGATGAATACTTTTGCAGGACACTGTCAATACAAAATTTCAAAACAAAAATTCAGCTTATATATACAGTATATAAACACACACACACAATATATATATCTCATCTCTCATCTCATCTCATCTCATCTCAGATGAGATGAGATGAGATGAGATGAGATGAGAGTTTTATATGGAGCTCTTCACAGTGTTTATCAGGAGACAAGACAGTTCACCACTGTTTGTACGCTCTTGTTACACCATTCTATGCATATCACCTGCATTTTGTGATTTCACAGTATTTTTTTTTTTAAATCGGATCCATTTGACTACCCTTGGAGGTTTTTGTTTGGCTGAAGAACTGTTCACTTTGTGTTTATAATTCCCAGTGTGGAATTTTTGTGTGTCTACACGGACTTTGTTCTGTGTTTTTTTCGTGGACAAGTGAGCCAGCATTGGATTTGAACTTTGTGTTGTTTATATTGGACTGCTTCAAGTTGTTTGTTGAATGCTGTACTGGTTTCATGGACACAATGCCATGAGTGGCTGTCATGCTATTGATTTGAAAGAAGAAGAAGAAAAAGAAACCTTTATTTGTCACATGCACAGTGAGATTCATCCTCTGCATTTAACCCATCTGAAGCAGTGAACACACACACACACCCAGGTTAGGTACCTTGCTCAAGAGCACTTCAGCCCACGTTAACCTAACCTGCATGTCTTTGGACTGTGGGGGGGGAAACCAGAGGAAATCCACGCAGACACGGGTAGAACATGCAAAGTCCGCACAGAAAGGCCCTCTCTGGGCTCGAACCCAGAACCTTCTTGCTGTGAGGCAACAGTGCTAACCACCGTCCCGCCACTACACCTTAGTAGCCGCTGTTTGTGGCTACTAAGTAACAGTGTGCAGCACATTATATTACAACGAAATCTATTGAATCCCATAATTTTTTTTTGTTTTTTTTAATTTGCTGAGAGATTGTATTTTAGTTAGTATTCCAGGTAGTTGGTGTAAACACGGTATTAGGATCAATGTTTGTAAAAGGTACGATCGTACACCCTTGTGGATGAACGGGCAGTTTCCCCCAGCTAAGCTCCAAAATGTAGTGAACGGTTGCCCCAGAAGGGGGAACAAGTCAGTATTAATACCTATGGTTTCGGAAGATGTTCAGTACTAGGGTGACGTACTTCTGACGCTCCTTTATCTGCTCTCTTGCAGCTCCCAATCAATTGAAAGAACATTTTGCTAGATTAAAAACTAACATCTTTGTTAAATCCTTTTCAAGATTTTTTTTTTTTTTCAGCAGAAATCCTGTCAATGACAAGGCACTAGCTTCTGGGTAGTTCTCTAACAAGCCTTTTTAAATATTCTATACAGATACTTTATAGAAAAGCTTTTAATTATAATTTAATGAGATTACTAAGACATTTGCCTACTTTCATGTTTGCTATGAGGAGAAAAGTCTCCACTTCATGATTTGATCAAACTTCCAAGTTGAAGATCAAAAGCAAAACTCAAAATTTAAGTCAATAATCATTTGCCAAAGACTAGCCTTGATTCATGCTGATTAGTACTTGTGACTAATCTTAAAATTGATTCTTGTAAATTTCCACAATCAATGTTTGTGGGGGAAGAGAGACCACGCTGAACTCAAGAAGCCTCGTGAAAATAGTTTTTAAGCCCTTGTAGACTGTACAGAGGAGTCGAAGATTAAGAACTGGTTTGTTTGTACTGTATGTATTCTTGGTATATGAGGCTTAGTTATTAGATATACTGCATGTACGAAGGGGATGTAAAGTCCAGCCCCACCTCATGGTGCATAACGCTCTTGTCCATCAACAGCGGTGGCTAAAGGCGTTCTGGTGAAGGCAGGATAAGGCCTAGCAAGCCACCGCTGGATATATATTGCTCAAGTTACTCAAGCATTGAAAGGACAGATAAAGAGATGGATCCAAAACATTACAGTGTCGCTCACAGGAAGCTTGACATCTTTGGATTCTGTAATGGAAGCTGAATTATTTAAAGATCAGGATAAATCGAAAAGGCTTATCTGCTGATAGGTGCTAGGCCTATCAGGAGTTGGGTGTGAGCATGTATGAAGGGGTTTACGTGTTTAGATATTTGAAAGTGCTAGGAACACCAGTGTTGACTTGGTTTAAAAAAAAAACACACCATCAAACTCTGCTTCAAGTTTTACATTTAAAAATGTGTAGAATGAAGGTTAATCAGATACAGTGGTGCTTGAAAGTTTGTGAACCCTTTAGAATTTTCTATATTTCTGCATAAATATGACCTAAAACATCA
>JAODOF010000016.1:22766801-22777852 GCA_027576175.1 Sciades proops | reverse complement strand
ATCACGTGACTGAACTCCCTCGGCAGATAATATGGCCGCAGGCTAACGGCTAGCAGCTCCAAGTCCGGGCAACATAAAACTGTCTTTACGGAGATATGTCCCGGGTTACACCAGCGGTTGTTAACATAAATGATGAGTCCCCCACCTTTGCTTTTCCCGCATGTGTTAGTGTCTCTGTCGGCTCTCACAGCAGTGAATCCCTGCAGGTCCACGTTAGCATCCGGTACAAGGTGTGTTAGCCATGTCTCTGTAAAGATAAATAAGCTGCTGTCCCGGTAAATCCGCTGGTTGTTCAGAGCGGAAAGCTATGTTAGATTGGTGTTAGTGCAACAACATTCACACATCAACAAAAACAAGGTCAAGGTTTTTTGTTGTTTTTTTTTTTTTTTCTCTCACTCACTGAATTAATGCTCTGTTACATGTTTAAAATAGAGGTGGGTCTTCAGTCTTTGTTTGAAGACAGCCAGTGACTGAGCTGTTTGGATACCCAGGGGAAGTTCATTCTGCCACGTGGGTGCCAGGATAGAGAAAAGTGTTGGCACAGGTCTTGCTTATGGCAGAGACTTCCTCTGTCTCCTTGACTGCGTGAAGCGGGCGATTTCATGCACATTGTTTGCTATGGAATCCCCTCAAATTAAATAATTTCCCAGCCACAGAATGGCCTGATATATGTTTATTTCTGCAATATATCTCAAAATATCACAATGACCAAATTTCAGAGGGAACTAAATTTCATAGATTTTTATGAAATCAAAAGGCAGTCTCACTTTAAACAGTGCAACCCTGTTAAACAGTAACCCATCCATAAGTAAAGTGAATGCGCCCAGGGAGGCAGTGACTATTTCATTGGTCAACGTCATACCTTACATTCTATTGGTTGGTGAATTTTAATAGAGTTGTATCATAAATCTGAGAGAGTGCACTGAAATCTGTAGATTCATGAGCACATAAAAGCAGTCTGAATGCAAGCATGGGCTATTTAAGAGAGAAGGCAGATTTATTTTTTTAAGCAGCAACAGAGCAAATTTGCATACAAATGGGGGCTATTTGGGGGTGCATTGCAAAATCTAAATGTGAAATGAATGAATACTGATTTTAAAATTGGAAAAACCACACTCTCTTGATAAAAGAAAGGAGCAGAACTCCATAGAAAGCAACCACTGCATTGGGTCACAAATTCCAAGGCTTGTGAGGATGGACAGGAGAGTCTTGTGGTTCCATTTTGAAGTTTACCTACTGTGGGTAGTTTCACATGGACAGATTGCAATTTCCAAAAACTGCTCATCCTGAAATTTCGCACGTTCTTCACTGGATAAACTCACCTGTATACTGTAGAACTCCTGCTGTAATTATAAACACTTATGTTTAAACTGAATATCATTTCAACACAGTATGATTGTGGAAGAGTAATGAATTATAATCACACTGTCTGGTGTGGCCCAGAAGAGCATAGGTTCCCCTTTTTGAGTCTTGTTCCTGTAATGGGTTTTTTTTTTTTTTTTCCCCCTCATGTGATCTGGTTGGGAGGGCCCCGCCACTGTTGTGTCTGGCTTGTTCATTACAGAACTAAATATAAATCAGCATCAAGACTTCTGTAAAGCTGCTTTGTGAGAATGTCTGTCTATTGTTAAAAGTGCAATACAAATACATTTGAAATGGAGTTGAATTGAAGGCTGCTGAGGAGTCAGGAAGGATGAAGACGGATGATAGTTTGCCTGATGTAGTAATGCAATTGTTCTCAGTAACGGACATGAAGGTTGTTGCTGTGGCTTGTGCTGCATTGAAGCCAAAATGGTTAAGATCCTGGGGGTTGTTCTGGATAAGAAATAGGCAGGTGATTTGTGTACAGCATGTTCAAGAACTTTCATAAGAAAGGGGAGAAGTCTGCACGTGTCTGTCTGTAAGCAAGCCAAACATGAGCAACCTTCATACTAAATATGTGAATATTCAGTGAGCCCAGGAGTTGTTGTTGCCTTAAGCAGTTTATGTTCTATCTGCTTGTTAGTACTGATTTTCTTTTCACAGTCAACCAAAATTAAAAAAGGCAGTAAAGGAGATGCGACTGTCCTGAAACCAACGCTGATGGCAGCTGTTCCGGTAATAAAACACACAAGATTCACCCTCATATAAACACTTGTCTGTCACTTTTCTGTCCTCTCTGATATCTGACTCTCTTATTTTTCTCCTGCCTTTCTCACTGTACAGGAGATCATGGATCGTATTTATAAGAATGTGATGACTAAGGTGGATGAGATGAGCAGAGTGCAGAGGACTCTCTTTGTACTGGCCTACAACTACAAGATGGAGCAGATCACTAAAGGATATAGCACTCCACTATGTGACCGGTATAGCACTCTTGCAGACACACCCACTTACAAAAGTTTTTCAAAGCATTTATTATTATTTTAATATTGTGAACAAACTGTATATTACTGGCTGTCTAATACTCGTGTGTCTCTGTGTCATGTGTGCAGTCTGGTTTTCAAGAAAGTGCGTTCACTGCTAGGTGGGAATACACGAGTGTTGCTGTCAGGAGGAGCTCCTCTGTCTGAGGCTACTCAGCGCTTTATGAACATTTGTTTGTGCTGCCCAGTGGGACAGGGCTACGGTCTCACAGAGACCTGTGGAGCTGGGACCATTAGCGAGTGTAAGACACACACACACACCCTTGCTGGGAGCAAGGGTTATGGGGTTATATACATTACTCTAGTAGTATTAGCAAAGATGGGCAAATAATGGGGGCAGCATCACTCTCCACCCTAGCTTGCATTATTTTGACATAACAGCACAGTCTGAAGTGTGTAATTCGTTACATAAATGTCAAACTGATATATATATTTTTCCCTCATGAGTTAATAAGGGCTTAATGACATTATAGTAGCTTTGCTGGCTAGAATCCAACTCACTCAGTGAAAAATAGGCTAAGTATTAAAGGGCATTCTGGATCATGTTAAATCTCTTAAACTTTACTGTTATTAAACATCCACTAACAGTCATCTCATGGTTCACAACCACCAGAATTGCATTTTGCATCATGCCATGCCAATATTTTCAATTTTAAGTGGGGGAGGTATACTGGTTTACCTGTGTCCGTTTGTCCAACCAAAACACCCTTTTTCTCAGCAACCACAAATCATAGCCACTTGGTACCAAACTTCAGGTTGGGGTTCTATACCGTGTATACTGTTTTCAGGTCTGTCCCACATCGACTTTCTGTTTACTGACGGAATGTATTTACGAAATAATATAGTGTGGATTTACAAAATTTTCATAACATTTTTCTCAGCAACTACAAATCACAGCTGCTTGATATTTGGTACTGAGCTTCAGGTTGGGGTTCTATACCATGTATACCGTTTTCAGGTCTGTCCCACATCGACTTCCTGTTTACCGACTGAATGTATTTTACGAAATGTCTAGGGTGAATTTGGATGCTATTTCAAGAAGTAAAATGCTATTTCAAAATGACAGTTTACCAGGATGCTATTTTAAATACCTGGGGAAAATGCTGCTCTTTACTTACTTGTTTCAGGGTTAATTATTTGTTGAAGTCAATATTCATAATAAGTGTCCTATTCCTTCAACTGCTTGCATTCTGATACAAGCGAAAGCAGGGGTATATGTAAGTGAGCAGTAGCTCACAGCTGATCTTGTTTTAAATTGGAATTACACATGGATTTGTTTTCTGCAACCATCAAAAGCAAATTAAAAAAATCTTTTATTCCCAATACATGTCAGATTTCCTTGTCAATCACTGAGTAGCAGCTATTACTCCATTAACGTGTGTGTGAGTGAGATATGTAATTGTATGTGTATGCTGTCTGCACTTTAAAATGGATATTGGCAAAATGATGTACATTACACTTGATCAGTTGTATCAGTGATAATGAGGCCTGTATTGGCAAGATGTGTTTTTAATTCGTGTGTCTGCGTGTGTAGTATATGACTACAGTACAGGCAGAGTTGGAGCGCCTCTTGTGTGTTCGGAGATCATGCTTAAGGACTGGGAGGAAGGTGAGTGCTGATTATATATGAAATATGGTGCTAAGGGATGATTTAAAAAAAAAAAAAATGCAAGCAGTGAGTATTTTCTTTCAGGATAGTTAATTCAAGACTGCACAGCACCGTGGGGCTTAATGGTTCTCTCTCTCTCCCTTTAACACACATGAATCACAGAAATCGGCTACATATTTAAAATTAATCAAGTTCACTTACAAGATTCACCTAAGCTTTTTAAAAATTTCTCCTGGTTTGAGAGCCAATTACTCAACCAAAGAATATGGCTGGTATCAGAGATTCCAGATGCTCATAACCAGGGGTCTCATTTTTCAGCCATGCATACACATGAAGTTTTGTGCGTAAAGTGTGCATGTTTCTATGCAGAGAACGGTTTTTATCAATTTTGTTCTTGTGCAGAAGGATGTACAGAAGTTTACACGCACTCCTGACCATAGAAAAGTGTAATCGCAGATGAACTGATTATGAGGCACTCATCATGTATTGTCCATCATATCAGCTTAATTAACGGAGTATTTACTGACTGTGGTGTTTACAACAAAGTGCAGATGGGTGATGCAGATCAGTACAGTGAAATTGTATAAAAAGCATATCTGAAGATTGATTGCAGCTTTACATGAGAAGGAAAGTTTTTAAGAAGCACTGAAAACTCTGCAGAGAGTGATGTGTGACTCATCAGCTGATTTTTCTTTGCCTAGTGCAATTTTAGTTGACCCCTAATCTCGAGCTTTTAAGCCACAGATACAGTACATTTCAACAAGAAATTGCAAACAGATGTCACATTTTCTAACATGAACCGATTGACACATCTTGCATGTATTCATATTCCTCATGGTGCATATTTACAAATATGGCAGTGAAGAAGACAACAGTAATGAGGAATTCTCACACAGTCACAGATTTTTAGAATTTTCATACTTGTGTGTGTTTGTGTGTGTGTCTATTTTTACATTTATTTGACAAACCACTTAGCAAAAGTACCCTTTTAGGTGCAAACAGAATCCGTACCTCACTGTGAAGTCCATCATTTAACATTTTTTTTTGACAATGATTTTTAAAGACTGTCATGCTTTCAGCTTGGTCAAACAGGTCAAAAATCACATTGATCGAACAGGGCATTCTTTTTGTTCCTGGCACTTAAGCTTAAAAGGCTAAATATGTCATTCACACTTTAAAGGATTTATAAGCTTTATATTTGTGTTTTTGTGCTACCTTCCTCAGTGTTTGGGAAATATACATGTCAGTCCACCAGATTTTCATACCAGGTACTCAGCTTATGGATTGAGTTATACCTGTTGCATTACACTACCAAGCCTCCATATGCAGGAAATTTGAACCAAAGGAAGTTACTGTAAATCGGACATGAAGTCATGTGCGCGCAACCCAAAATGGTCCATTTTCCAGGTAGAAAACTTTCAAAATGTCCATGATGTACATGTTTCAGCAAGGTCTAAAGTGTATTTTTGGACCAGAATGACACTGCTTTTACTATGGGTTTGCAAAACAGCTGTAGGTAATTTAATTTGATGCCACGTTGATTGGTTCGTACCATGCCAAATTCAGTTTTGGCACTGTGCCAGTTGTCAGAATATTAGTTGCTGATACCCAGTTTCTAACATGGGACTAACTTTAACCTGTACAAAATGTTACCAATGAAGCTAGAACTGTAGTTGATACGAGAGTCAGTCGTAAAATGTGTTTTTATTCTTTCTAACCTCTGAACATGCAGTATTGAAAACCTGGAGACCAGGACTCAGTCAGTACATGTACAGTGAATGGACACTGTGACTCGTTTCCGGTTCTGGACAGTAACTACACAGTAGTCATTTAAAATGAGTCCCTGTCTCAAGTCCTCTAGAACCAGCCTCAGTCCGACACAGTCGTGGATGATGTTAAAAATGGTAAATGTATCCCATAGGGGCGCCATTGAGGTGATTTAATTGCTGAGTTACTGGATCAGCCAGTGAAAACGGTACAAAATATTGCACACTTTTCAATGCCATTTCTACTCATTCTGTAAACGGAGCATCTGGGGGGGGGAACCCGTGGCGTGACATGTATATCTTGTGGGGTGTGTGTGTGTGTGTGTGTGTGTTATATAAATATAATTTTTTTCCTTCTCTTTTCTCTATCTATTAGTGTTAAACTCCTACAATACAGTATCTTGCAAAAGTGTTTGTCCTGTTTTGTTGCATTACAAGATGGAATTAAAATGGAGTTTTGGGGAGTTAGCACCATTTGATTTACTCAACATCCCTACCACTTTAAAGGTGCAAATTGTTTTATTGTGACACAAACAATAATTTAAAATGAAAAGGGAGGAAAAAAACAGAAATCTGTTGTGTGCATAGGTATTCAACCACACACCCCAAGTCAGTACTTCATAGAGCCACCTTTTGCTGCAATTACAGTTGCAAGTCTCTTGGGGGGGTATATCTCTCTATTAGCCTAGCACATCTAGCCACTGGGATTTTTGCCCATTCCTCAAGGCAAAACTGTTCCAACTCCTTCAAGTTAGATGGGTTGTGTTAGTGTCCAGCAATCTGTAATGCAATAAAACAGGATAAATACTGGGGGGGATTAATACTTTTGCAACACACTGTATAATGCAGAGTAACATGGCAGATATTGCATTTTGCATTAAATTGATTTTGGAACTCTGAATAACAATCAAATGCCAAACTTCTTTTGGCAGTAACATGACTTACTTTTAAATGCTTATCACATTTTGGAACAAAACTCTTCATATGTTATATATTTTATTTCATAGTTTTGATGTCTTTAGAATTGTTCTACAGTGTAGAAAATAGTAAAAATACAGAAAAAAAGGAACTATGAGTGAGTAGGTGTGTCCAAACTTTTGACTGGTACTGAAGTGCATTGCCTCTATCCATTCTCCATCTTGCAGTGTGATCTTAAGGGATCCTTGCCACTTGACCGGTAATTTGCATGTGTAAGGCACATGTTCGATCACATCTAGAATATGGGAATCTTATTTGGGGACCACACTACATCCAGGACCAAATGGAAATGGAAAGAGTTCAGAAGAAAGCTACCAGTCTCATACCCACTCTCAAGGATCTACCATATGAGGAGTGGCTGAGGACTTTGAAGCTCCCATTTCTCTATTACTGTTGCAGAAGAGGAGACATGATCCAGGTCTTCAAAATAATCCAAGGAATTGACAGAATCCTCCCCCCCAGAAATATTCTTTAGCTTCCCTGAGGATAATCGCACAACAGGACACCAAATCTATGAGCCAATAGCCTTGAAGAAATGCAGTTTCAGCATAAGAGTCGTCAGTGACTGGAATGGACTACCTGATGAAGTCATCAATGCCTCTACAATGTCCCTTGTGCAGTCCAGTCTAATGGCCTGATGAGATCCATGCCAATTCTTTTGAAAGATATCTCCATTAATGTTAATGTGTGCAATGTCACTTTTGGGGTGGCCTGTAGATTCACCAGCTAACATTTGTGACATGCTGCATACCACCTACAAATATAGCCACCCAGCCAGAAATGAGCCATGAGAAGGTTTTGTGTTTTATCTTGTTCTGGATGCCCAGCCATGGGGTTATGATGAGCCACATCAAACAGAAGTTCCCGATGGATCTTCATGACCAAAAAGTGGGTTGTCTTTTCTTTATTTTGAATGCCCTGCATCACTTGATATAACCCAGAGGGGAACAGTCAGGGCCTTCTAGGCCTTCAGAGAAGGCCCATACATAACAGCATTTCAAACGTTATATTTAATTTCTTTCACAATTTCATTCTAATTATTCTCTTTTAATTGGCCTCATTTTCTATCAAATTTGCTTCAGAAATGAAAAGGTTACTGTGATGAAAACATTAAAATTAAAATCCAGTGACTTTTTTTTGTTTGTTGTCTCTAGGCTGAGAAGAGTTCAGAGCTGGCTCACTCATTGGTTAGGACTTCACTGCTGGGACAGAAGGCCATGGGTGTGTGTGTGTGTGTGTGTGTGTGTCCAAAATATATTTATTTTTTGATCTAAGAATGTTTTGACACACATCCACTGTTTTTTATTGGATCAAATATGCAAATCAACATTATAAAATTCCATGTGAAAAGTCGAGTGTTTATCTGAGTAGCCATTTGGCTGGGTGCTAATTGATGTATTATGTTGTAGAGATGCCAGAATTCTTGCCCCTGTCTCTGTGTGTTGACAAACCTGTCATTCGTTGTTTTCTAGGCATGTTTGCCTGACTATGTTAAGAAAACTCTTAAGGTCTGTCAAATATTTTATTCATTAGTGTATGGTTTATTATGACCTGGCAACTTGTCCAGGGTGTACCCTGCCTCTCGCCCATAGTCAGGTGGGATAGGCTCCAGTTTGTGTGCAACGCTGTAGAACAGGGTATGTGGCTACAGATGATGGATGGATGGTTTATTTAATGTAGTTTACAATGTAAAATATACTATATGACCAATATTAAATGCACAACTATTATAGTCTGTTTTATCTCGCACAATGTCATGTAGCCAGCCTACTGAACAGTATGTAGTATGTAGTATTTATTTATTTATTTATTAATCATGCTTGGGATGGCTGGCTATATACTGTTCAACTGTACATTTCCCAATGCCCCACAGTGAATCAGGCTCTGATGAACTGTTGTCTGATTACTCCCCAAGTCCACCAGGGCCTGATGCTCTTTCAGTAATTTTATTTTACTCTATGCACTCTAGTGCGCATGATGCTGGGCTGTTCAGCTCTCTGGTTACTGGCCTATCTCTGACAGAACACAAAAGACACAAATAAATTGCCAGTAATCCAACACATGTAAGACTCATCACATGTGACCTGCTGGTTCTATCTACCTCCCCTCCCTCCACAGCTGATGCTCAACCATGCCCCCGCTGCGACAATCACTTTCTTAATTTCTTTAAGAAAAATGTAATTTTTAGACAAATGTACTGAATACAAAAATGTTACAACACACAGGCACTAGAAAGTCATTTAAAGAGTGTCTAGTGTACAAGTGTAGTGCACAGTGTGCAATTTGAATCTTGTGATTATGGTTGGAGTAAGGGGCAGGGCTAGCACTCAGCATTGATGACAACTGGATTAACATCCAATCACACTGAAACACTCTCATATTACTCCATCAAGCACTACGAGACCACATATTGAGACATAGCTGATATTCTCTTCTACATACACTCAGTTTAAATGTAAAATTTCTCTGTACAAGTGTGCAGAAGCAGAGAGATGCAGGGTAGATGGTAAAATGCCCCACTCCTACAGGCTGTGAGTAATCTGCACAACTAAGGCTATCTCGGAAATGTCATTACTATGGGAGCAGTGTGTGTTAATATGGGATATATTGTGTGTGTGTGTGTGTGTGTGTGTGTGTGTGATTGTGTGAGAGAGAGAGAGAGAGAGAGAGAGAGAGAAAGATTGGATGGCAGGCTTCTCCTGTTTGCTTGGATTTATGCTGCCAGCAACCAATAAGAATGTGCATGAGGGTTGCCATGGATACAGCCTTCTGAAGGCCAAATGAGTTGTGCAGTGGACTGCTGGTATGCTGACGATGCTCTCTCTCTCTCTCTCTCTCTCTCTCTCTCTCTCTCACACACACACACACACACACAAAGAAGCATTGATCATGCCACTGCAGGACTAAATAAGGCATCCATTACCCTGAGTGAGAAAGCAACCTTTCTGAGCCCAGAACCCAAGATTTACACATCAGGGATGTACAGATCAGCTGATTAAAATCACTATCAAGTGAATGAATCTTGAAGTGATGTTTTAAGTTTAATACAGAGTTTTCATACTGTAAACATCAAACTATCTGGTTAGCTCGTGAAGCTCATTTAGCTAATGGCTGAACTGTACATGTTTCAATAGGTTGGCAGTATATGCATGGGATTTGTCTAACATAATTTGCAGCTTGCAAAAGATAGATGATAAATTGTGTCAGGATTACTCACCTTTCTCCACTGTCTCAGATGTTACTCTGTTAAGTGTAGAATTTTGGAAGGAAACTCAAGGCTAACACATGATTCTTCCATAGGTGTGAATCCATCTAACCACATACTTTGTTCTGTCCATTGCATTGTGCATTCTGGGTTGTGTGTATTGCATATGTGTATTGTGTTGCATTGTATGGTTTGTATTGTATAGTGTGTACTGGATATTATACAGGAACTGTATGTATTGTTGTATGTTGCATTATATGCTGCATAATGTCTACAGAGGCTTTGCACCATCACGTGACCCCATAGCAATGGTAACTACGCCACCATGACAGGGGCATGCTTGTAGTGCTTCATTCAGCTGAGTTATTTGTTATTGATCAGTAGGGGAAGGTTTTGCTGCATTTTTGGATCTGCACATCATTTTGAATGAAACAAAGACATCAGAATTTTTTTTAATTTACCAAAACTAATTCATCTTTGGGGGGAAAAAATAGAGAAATTTTGAAGCATAGAAGGGAAAATGGGGTAAAAAACAATTCAGCAGGGACTCGGTGTTAAAAGGAAGAGGTAAAAACCCGATGGTATGCTCACTTAATTTTTTATTGTGTTTTTTTAACATTTTTTATTGTGTGTATTATGTTGTGTCACTTAGTGCAGTGTTTCTCAACCACCATCAAAGCGCCATCTAGTGGGCCGCAATTAATTTTTTCCAAGTTGAAGCTATTTTTTTACTCGTAGCAGGGTACAATTGTTGGATTGAATCCAACATCACATCTGCCTCATCAAGCTATTGTCAGATGATGCTTTGCCATAGATAAATCAATGAAAATGAGGCATTTTGGTGATGATGCATGGCAATGTACAAGCGAGCTAAAAGTTGTGGTCACACAGCAGACGAACACTTGACTGTTACGTCTTTGTGTGTTTGAGTGTGGTGCAGCTCAAGGGGCCACGCACACTCACGGAATGCGTTGTGCACATTCTGGGGACCTAGTCATTATGGGAAACACCTGATACTGATTTGAGTGTTGTTTTCACAGAGACTTTGTGAAGTGTTATCATTATCACAGTCACGTTTGTTTTTAGCC
>JAODOF010000016.1:20717080-20727409 GCA_027576175.1 Sciades proops | reverse complement strand
AGCACCCGGAGGAAACCCACGCGGACACGGGGAGAACATGCAAACTCCACACAGAAAGGCCCTCGCCAGCCACGGGGATCGAACCCGGACCTTCTTGCTGTGAGGCGAGAGCACTAACCACTACACCACCGTGCCGCCCACCTTGAAAGCTGTGAATATTAATTGAAATAATTATTTATGTTTTTTCATATAAACACTAGTAGGCCCTACTGAGAAATACAAAGGCTTACAGAGCACAAAGAGGGGATTAGAAATAATCTTTTATTACTTTTTTTATTCAGTGTACTGATTCAACCGGTTTTACATAATTAGCATAATTAATGCTAATTAAATACTAATTTGCATAATTTGTTTTTACTAATTTTTCAAACTTTATATTCAGTATACAACCATCTATGTGCCTGCCAATTTCCATGTAAATATCTTGGGAAAAAAGTTATTAAGAAAAAAAACGCTTGATCTCATTCGTTAATTTGGCCCATTTTGGGCCATGTTTTCCTAATACATAACATTAGGTCAGTTTTCTAAAAATTAAGCCATTTTTTCCAATCTTTGATTGGTAATATCTCAAGAACAGATAAATATTTTAATTCAGTAAAAAGTATGTTGCATAGCAATCAATTCTGAATTCAGTGAGAGCAGTTTCAAGCAATTTGGACTGAATTTGAATTTTTACCTGATATGCCCAATTTAAGGTAACGTCTAAAGTGTCATTAGGCTTTGTCAGTAAAGTGCTCCTGGCGATATACAGAGTTAAGATCAGCTTTACATTGCACAAATAAAGCCATTTGGTGAAACTTTGAAGAAGAGAGTGTACCGATGTAACTCATTAATTAATAATAATAATAATAATTGTTTATATCATTATATATAATTACTATATACAATTTTTATATAATAATTGTATAGAATATTATGCTCCTATTTTTGAGATGCGATACAGTGGAACATCTCTGGATCAAGGTAGAAAATGAACCCTGTAGGGTGGTAAAGTTAGAGACAAAACTCAGTTCAGAATCAGGACCGGATCTAAATTTTGCAGAGGGTAGTTTCATACAGCCCTCTGCTACAACATAGTAATGCCTGTCTCCTATGATTATGTAGGGAGTGAGCACTTACATCAGTGCAGGGCTTGCTGGAGGCAAACAGAGGCTTTACAACAGAGCCAAAGCCAGCAATGTTTACCATTGCACTACTAGGAAGGCTCTTAATAGCCACCAGCATACCTTCCTGTTTGAGAGAGTAGAGGAGTTGCAGAGATTAGCAGGTAGCATCACTTTCAAGGTTAGAAAACATTTACAACAGCCAGATTTAGAAATTCATGTAAAAAGTAAACAAGTCTTCCATGAATGAGAGAGCTTTATTCTGCACCTTGATCTTGTTGATGCTGTGCTGCGTCATGTTTCTACTGCAGTTGATTAGGAACAGAAGCTCTCTGTTGGCCTGCTGCAACTCTGGAGGCTCGGACAGCAAATCAGGACAAAAGTTCAACATCACCACTGGGTTATTCAACACATCCTTGTGGTAACGCTTTCTCACAAACTCCAGCTGATGATCAAAGACAGTTGATAATCGCTGCATCAGAACCAGAGTCATAGCAGTAATTTAAATTACCTTACAGAGCAATGTGCTAAAAGCTGTGAACAGTAATCATTTAGAAAATAATATAAGGGTCAACAAGTCTTTATTTCCCTTACATAAAATAAAAAAAAAAAAAAAATTGTTGTCGTCATTACTGCCAAAACCAATAAAGGCTTGAAGTGAACCATGTTTTATTGACTTGGCCAGTATTGTAGCAGTAGGGTGGCCAGTTCCTTTCTGCACACTTACACATTCACACCTATGGGCAACTTAGAGTAGCCAGTTAACCTAACTGCATGTCTTTGGACTGTGGGGGAAACCAAAGCACCTGGAGGAAACCCATGCAGACAGGGGGAGAACATGCAAACTCCACACACAAAGGCTCCCGTCAGCCACTGGGCTTGAGCCCAGAAACTTCTTGCTGTGAGGTGACAGTGTTAACCAGTACACTGCCATGCCACCCACAAAAAAAAAAAAGAGGCTTTTACAAATTAGTGTAGTGATCTCTCTGATGTCAAGATACAACACAAGAAAACTCTGAAATAAGAGAAGATTAATAAAAGATGCAACACCAAGAGAAGTCTCTTACTTTTTTCTCAGGTTCTGCTTCTTTATGGATACGACGAATGAAATCACGGCGGGCACTGATTTGCTGCTCATACTGGCTGAAGGTAAGTCGCCCCCTCTCCAAGATGACCAATGGGCTATGAGGCTCTGTTAATAAGATCAACACTGCTTCATTTAAAAGGTGAATGAATTAAGTCTTGGATTTGTTCAGCTATGCTTCCTAACTTATCGCTCCTAGATAACCAAATATACAAAAGTTCTGGACATTACAACATCCTCAAGAATTTAGTAAAGGGTGTGTGGCAGCAGGGGCACGATCAAGTCCTGGTTTGTGAATGGAGAGCAAGGCCAGGGAAGGTGAGTGGCAAAACAGATGCACCTGTGTCTAATTAATGTTGTGTGTGTGTATCTTGCAGTGACGGCCAAGGGCTGGTAAGGGGGAAGAGAGCAGAGAGGAGTGAAAGAGAGCTGAACTCTGGTGCAAATGAACATTGTGTGTTGTGTGTGTAAGACGCTGAAAAGCCAAAAAGTGAGTTCATTAAAAGTGTCAGTTGACATAAGAACCCACCTGCCTCAATGCTTCAGTGTCCTACCCAAGCAAGGAATTGTTACACAGGGTGGAATTCATGGTATCATAACTGCATGATCAAATAAGGTTCTTTTTTTGGCTTTTTCTCCAATTTTCTCACAAATTTAGTCAGGGCTAATTCCCATCCACTAGACAGCTCTTCCCGATCACGTGACAGATACCAACCAAGGAGGGCAAGGCTATCATATGCTTCCTTCAAGGCATGTAAAGCCAGCCAAATGAATTTTTCAAACTGCTTGCTCGTGTAGCATCAGTGGCAGCAAAATGCACTTGGAGAAAAGTGCTATCCACCCACCTCCACACACATGAACTTCCAGACGACCGTGACTTGCTAGCATTGCTGTAACTGACAGGGGAGAGAGGGTACGCTACCTGTCCCTCCATGAGTGTGCAGACCAATTTTGCTCTCTTGAGCTTCCAATTACAGATGCCTGGGGCAACATTGGGATTGAAACTAGTGCTCTCCAGATGATGGGATAAACTCTTTTTTGTGCCACTCAGGAGCCCCCAAATAAGGTTCTTAATACAGATAATTGCATGTTGTAAATTGTGCACTGTAAATGTTTACAAAAACATTTGGTGATGTAATTATTTATAGTGTATATAGTGTAACCGTATAAGGTGGCTTTCCTCACCACTCAGGTGCAGAATGATTTCCAAGTGCCGGTCATACAGGTGCTCCTCCGCAAGGGTGATGTAGGTAGCAGAGGCAGACTGAGCACTGGCATCTGCATCTGCCCGCAGTGCATGGGTTGGGCTCTCTAGACCTGAGTAGAACCAGACAGGTGGAGTGACAGCCATGTGGAAAAAGAGACAGACAGGTAACAGTGAAGACACATACAGTAGATAAAGATCAGTAAGGCAGATTGGGCGGGGGGGGGTGCAGATAAGTAAGGATGGATATAGACAGATGAAGATAGACAGGAGAGGACAGAAAGATAGACAGGGTAGTGCCAGACAGGTAGGACTGGACATACAGTAGGTGCATTAGTTACTGACTTCTACTGACTTTGATGTCTGTTGCTGATGTGAATTTGATTGATTTCCAATTGTACTAAAAACTTTGAAAGTCAATATCCTACACAATATCCCTTTAAGGATCAGGACACAGGAAAGCTTTAAACAGAGTGAATTTATGATTTTACATGAGACTATGACAAGGCCAGGTGTAGGTGTGGGCGGTAGGTGAGTCTGATATGCTGGCCTGCTTCAGTCGACACCTCCAGTGGTTGGATTGTGGACCAGATTGAAGCTCCCTCATCAGCCAATTTAAAGCTCATCATTTGTATTTTCCCTAGTCATGTGTAGTACCATATTAACATATATTTGAACAAAGATGGCGGGATTGGTGAACAATGACATAGTTTCACTAATCAGCATTTACAGGATTTGACAGGGTGATGTGTGTTCAGCAATCTGCTGTTAATGATTCAAGAATAAAGGTAAGCTTCTTTTGTCATGTAGCACTGCCAGTAACAAAAGCAGACAGAAGACTCCAGTGAGGAGGACCATGAAAGACAAGATAGTGCATTTAATGCATTTGCATGAACCAAATGCTATTAGCAGAAATGCAACAGCACATTGCAGGACAGAGCTCTAGGGAGCCCTGTACAGCTTTGTACAGCTCAAAGGAGCCTGGCATAGAGAGACAGACAATGATGTACTTTCAGTGGCTGCATCTCATTCTCTGAACTTGCAGCCATTTAGGATGATGGTAGCTCAACATCAAAGCAAACTGAATATCAGTGCAAAAAGCAGGAGAACAGCACAGCAGTGACACTAAATATACTATAGGCTGGTGGTATGGATGTCTTGGCATAATTTAAGTTGGATACTTCACTCAATATGGCTGGACAACTGCCTATGTAGACCATTTTGTCATACATCCCATGAAAGTGACTGGGCTATTCCCTAATATACTGCGGTCATGCTTAGGAATGTGTTGAATCTGTGACTTGATAAAGAGCAGGAATAATGACTGCAATGACTGATGCAGAAACCCTAGGCTTGAGATCATTCCCTCTTGTAGAGAAACCACTCACCTCATTAGCACTAAAGGCTGATGAAGCTTTGAGTGTGAAGCTGTACTACCTATAGCCTGTATACAGAAGAGCTAATATGCTAGTTTAAAAAGCATACATGTGGAAGCAAGGGTGTGGTCAAGTGTCGGCTGTGAACAGCAAGGGGTCAGGTTGAACCAGCAGGTAACATAATGAGTTACACCTATGTGTAATTACTGGCTGCCCATTAATGTGTGTCTCTGTGTGTCTTGCAGATGTCCAGTAATGGGAGATAGAGCTATATTCCCTAACGTGTGCGTGTGTGTGTGTTCGTGCGTTTAGGAAGTCACTGAAAAGTGAAGAGAGGGAAATAATAAAAGGCATCTTGAACTGTCATGCCTGTCTCCAAGTTCCTCACTGCCCCAACATAAAGGGTCATTACAATATAATATACTAGTGAGATTGATGGTGGGATTATTCCCCCTTTGCAGCACTGGATCTTGATAACAGGCCAGTGCTACTGGGCACTGTCCACAGTAAATCAGTTACACTTTCATTGTTGGCCACTGCCAAACACAGGAGTCCACCCCTCAGAGGTACAAGACCCAATCCAGTTGGTTATACTGATTTTTGACGTGTAGTCACTGATAGAAAAAACAGACAGTATAAATAATTTCCCAATTTATGTATTCTTAAAAAATAAAATAAAAAAAAAAACAGCTGCAAATATTTTCATGGACATGACATAGTGACTGACAACTGTGGCCTCACCAAAGTCACAGGCCATAATGGCCATGATTGTGCCTTTCTGACTGCATGAACACTTATGCAAGTGTTAATCAATGAATCATGAAAGCTTCAAATTCAGTTACAGTGTAGTAAACCTGAGCAGTTATGTGGCCTTTACATCCATTTGACAAAGAAAATGAAGACAAAAAAGTTTAAAGATAATTGGTGTGATTTTATACAGACTTTTTAATCAGATATATAGAACATTAGCTATGTGTCACAACTCATTCTCTGCCTGAGCCACATCGACATTTTTGTTCACTCTTGAAGAGCCATGAACTAAGGCTGCTATGTTTTTAATTTTAATATGCTATTAATTTCATTAATTTGTCTCATTATGGTCCTTTACCATAATTATTACCGTGGTCATTTACCATAGTTATAAGGTTTCCTAATGATTACAAAAATTGCATCCATTTATACTACACAGTTATTGTAGCAGCAATATGGACTTCTGTTGTTAAGAACATAGCCCTACATGTATTTGGTCTCCCACAAGTCTTGACTTCTGTCTCCATTAACTTCAACACGCAAGTTTATTCACTATGTAGATTGCTACACAGGGTGATGCATTTTGGCATTTGACATCAATCATTATATCAATGGAGATTTAACACCAGATACATTTCTGAAGTTTTTGAAATATGTCCACCTTTATAAGCATGTCAATTCACAAGCGTTCAGTGAGACATACAGAAAATGGGAGTCTACATGCCACGCTGTGATTGTTTTACATTCTATTTACCCAATTCTCTTTCTATGTGAATTAGGTGAATTACCATAAAAATGTGTATGCTGTAATATACACACTTACTGTCAATTGTTTAAAAATATGATGATACAGTTTTGCTGCCCATACCTAGGATCAAGCAAATTATTTCCAGATGTTCCTGTCACGGTACTAGAATGTTCCGCATTTGAGTTTCCTCATTCAGACCAGCCCATTTGATGGCGGTAGCTCAGTAGAAAGTCATATACAGTACCTGGATCATATGAGCTGCTAAATGCAATTTGAATTAGAATATTACCTGCAAGTAGACAGGCCCCTCGAACCAGCAGCTGGAAGTTGAGCTCATAGGGTGCGAGGTTGGTTGCAGGGCTAGACAATACTGAGTGAACGCAATGCTCATTCATTTCCAGCATCTTCTCCTGCTTACCAGAAACACCCCCAAAACACCTTGTTGCACTTCAGTGGAGGTGGAAGAATAAGGTGAAAGAAAAAGAGAAAGCCTGAGGGTAACTATTATTATTAAGGATACTTGAAAATCCTTAAAAAAAATCCTATTGTCATATTTTTTTTTGTCTTCTTCAGTCTTTTATGTCTTAACCCATGGTATCTATTGAATCATGAGCGTTACAATCAAGCATCTTTTCCCCATTACTTCATTGGATAAAGCCACACAGTTATTCTGCTCCATCCATGTATATGCTTCAAACACTGAAAAGTCCAATGATCTGAAATGGACTGGTGTGCCACACAGGGTGTATTCTACAGACTTTACACTTTAATGCACCCTTTGCTTTAAGACTACACAGCAAGCCTGGCTTCCCCAAAAATGTGGTAATGAAATGTTTACAAAATGGGCCCATTGTTCACAAATGTCAGTGAAATTCAACATTTTTGCAAATCAAATGTTCAAATATTTCACTGCAGTATTGCACTGTTCATTTATTAAAATAAAACTCTTCGGTGGACAGCGATGCCAGTGTTAAAATCTCATTTGAAGCCCCTGACTAACAGACACCCTTTGAAGCCTGATCTTCAATTAAGGTCTGTTAGGTGTTGGCATACTCATTGTTTTAACAGGGTGAAAGATTAATGCTCATTGGACAACAGGCTTTTAACATGTAATTTTGAATACCGTCTGGATGCACCGCTTCACTCAGAGTGAGTTTTGCACAGAAAAAATAAATCTCAATGTTTATTGGACAGTGCACTCTTCACTTGACCTCTCGAAGGGGCAGAACCTCACAATCAGCTGCCAATCAATGAATCATGAATGAACATATCTGACATCAAATTTAAACATATCAGCAGCATTTGGAATCATTTAGAGGCTGATGTAGGTGTAATTTGTAAATATTGCAAATAAATCGTAAGTATGAAGTTCTGTTTGATTATTTGCATTCATTTCTGAAATTTTTTGTTCATAAGTTTAGCTACCTAGCTGTCACTCCCTTCGTCATCTAGCAGCTTAGCTGCATTTTGACACGAAATGGCCAACACTGGTAATATTGACCTGATTTTGAAAAAAGGGTCAAGGATGTGATGCTAATTTAGTGTTATGTTAATTTATTGTGTCCATATGGGTTAGTGTATTCTAAAAGGGATACAAATTGAAAATAAACTTGCACATTAATTGCATACGTTCTTTTTCTGAGGACCTAGTCAAACTCAATCAATTTAATCCATTTTAAGAGAATATTTGAGGTATGGGGGCAGCATGATGATGTAAGTGGTTAGCACTGTCACCTCACAGCAAGAAGGTCCTGGGTTTGAGTCCAGTGACCGATGGGGGCCTTTCTGTGTGGAGTTTGCATGTTCTCCCTGTGTCTGCGTGAGTTTCCTCTGGGTGCTTCGGTTTCCCCCACAGTCCAAAGACATGCAGGTTAGGCTAATTGGTGGCTCTAAATTGACTGTAGGTGTGAATGGTTGTTTGTCTCTATGTGTTAGCCCTGCGATGACCTGGTGACTTGTCCAGAGTGTACCCTGTCTCTGGCCCATAGTCAGCTGGGATAGGCTCCAGCTTGCCTGCGACCCTGTACAGGATAAGCGACTACAGATGATGGATAGATGGATGGATTTGAGGGATGATGGCAAAAATGTCAATATGTTAAAACTTTGTACCAAATAATTAAACTTGTTTTAAAAAGGTGAAATTATCAATAAAATACCCCAATGACTAGTTTGGCACAACCTTACATTATAACTATTTAGTTGTAAATAAAAGTAATGGAAAAACATTGTTCTGAACATTATAATTAATTTGGGGAATCATGTCAGTCAAGCCTGCGACCCTGTAGAACAGGATAAGTGGCTACAGATAATGGATGGATGGATGTCAGTCAAGCGAACTTTCTGAAGTGTCGATGTGGTGTAACCACCATTCGAGAAGCCATTTTGTTAATATTGTTCAAGATTACCATGTGACAGAAAATTATATCACAGAGAAGGAGCCCTGATGACTCCAACTGCTGCATGGCAAGGCTAGTAACTCTCTTTAAAATATGAAATAATTTGATATTTTTAGGGTATGTTAAGATATGCTTAGGCTGACATGTCAAATGGTATGGTCCCAGGAGAACATTATAAACATGAGGATTTACTTTAAAAATTATGTTTTAACTATTCACAAGTTCATGTGCTTACATAGATGTACATGATAATGCCTGTCAAATTTGATTTTAAATTGAAATGTTAAGTGGTATAACCTGTTATACCATTTGAGTCCTACTACAAGCCTTTCTGTTAAGCTATGGTCATACTACAGCTTGCAATGCTTTGTGATGGGTTATCAATTAAGTGTTTTGGTGGTGATGCATAGCGATGTGTACTTTGTATAGGTAAGCTAAAAGCTGTGGTCACACAGCAGGTGAACACATGGCGCTTTTCTTTTGAGGAGACCTGGCAATTTTCCTAAGAGGCATGCTTGAGGGTTTTGTACGTATCGATGTCTGGCCGGAGAATGATCACCAATGCCTTGCTCAGTAGATTTCAACAACGCGTGACATCAAAGCCAACCAAATAATGACAATCACAAATGCATCATCTAACCATCGGCAAACATTTGCCAAATATTCATGAACGTTTTGTCCAACCAATTACAAACCTTGGCAAAGGATCCCCGAATGTAAACGCACCTTTCGAGCCTCAGCGAAGGTTAGGCTATGTCTCGCTGCTGTGTCGCTGAGACCCTGGTGAGCATCGGGGATATGGATTCGAGACAAATACATCTCAAGATGCTCACCGAAAGTTTCCTGAGTTTCAGGATGTATTCTCAAACCCATCTGCGAGTATTCGCCACTTAGTTTGCTGAAAACATTGTGACCAAATTTCAAATGCATGTATTGAAATTTTTCACAACATTTTTGGCTACTCATGAGGCAGAGACGCACCAAAACCCAACTCACGAAGCTCGGAGAACATTCACCATTTATCGCACTATTGGTGGCGATGCTACCAATTTTTCATCGCCAAGTATTTGCAAACCCATTGTGAGCTGTAGTGTGACCAGCACTTTAGAGGCCAACAGTAACATTTAGTAAAATCAGTATTCATAAAACATTATTAGCACATTTACAAATGTTTATAAAGTATTTATAATGCATTATAGTGTCTGACATAAGTCTATATAATTATTTATAAACAGACATGACTGTACTCAAAGTGTTATGATGTTGCAGTATAAGTCCTATGCACCTATTATTATGAAAGATTGTATGGTGTCACATAAGGCTCCATGAAGAGTATTTGGTGAATAAACAGCATTTAAGAAATAGCAAAGATGTCATCAGTGCCATTATCAAGAGGTAAAAGAAGTGTTATTAGGCATTCTGATACTTTAAGCTGTAAGGGCTTATACTATTATATTGTATCTCTTTATGAGTGCAGTCATTACTATGTATAAATGAACACTTTATAACCCTTTATGAATGTGTTTATTTATGAATACTGGGCTTAACCTCTTAAAGTTCCAACAGTCCACATTGCTTGATACAGTGGGGCAAAAAAGTATTTAGTCAGCCACCAGTTGTGCAAGTTCTCCCACTTAAAAAGATGAGAGAGGCCTGTAATTTTCATCA
>JAODOF010000016.1:19447664-19457807 GCA_027576175.1 Sciades proops | reverse complement strand
GACACCAATTCTGAGATTATTAAACCTAGTTCTAGATTGCAACCAACTTATTCTAAGATGTCTTATCAAGTAAAAATGCAGCAAGATAATTTCACTAGTATTAAGTAATTTTCTCCTCAAATTCAGTTTTCAATTTTTTGCAGTGTAGGAGTTTGAGTTTTCTTGCACTTGTTGACTCTAGCATGTTTGAACATTAATCCTTTTTGACAGACGGTGTCATATGCTGCCGTGAGGTCAATAAAGACAGCACCTGTTTTCACTTTCCATTCAGAACCTGCTTCCATGTATGATGTGAGTGTCAGGACCTGTTCTGTTGTATCCCTCTTTGATCTGAACCCTGCTTATTCAAGGGGGATGTGAGGGTCAAGTAGAGGTGACAGTCGTGTGAACATAATGCGCTCCAGCAGTTTGAAGAGGCAACAAAGTAGCGCAATAGGTCTATAGCTGATTGGGTCATCTGCTGGCTTTCCTGGTTTTAATATTGCTATGACTTTGCTGTGTTTCCATAATTTGGGATAGTCAGATTTCTAGGATGTTTGATAGGGCCTGGGCAAGCCAGGAGACTGCTGTAGGGCTGAGGTGTTTGATCATTTCTGGGTAAATTCCATTGGGCCCTGCTGCTTTGTCCAGTTTTGTGCTTTTAATTGCTTCTTCTACTACTTCTTTGGTTAATCGGTGCTGCAGTTGTACCCCCTGTTTGGCAGCACAGTGGTGTAGTGGTTAGCATTGTCACCTCAGAGCAAGAAGGTTCTGGGTTTGAGCCCAGTGGCCAACGGGGACCTTTCTGTGTGGAATTTGCATGTTCTCCCCGTGTTTGCGTGGGTTTCCTCCAGGTGCTCAGGTTTCCCCCATAGTCCAAAGACATGCAGGTTAGGCTAATTGGTAGCTCTAAATTGACCATAGGTGTGAATGGTTGTTTAGTAAGCCCTGATGTGGGTGGAGTACTGAAGCACGGCAGGCAAGAGGTGATGTTCACACACACTATTTTTATGATCGTCACTTTTCAGCTTCATTCGTTCACTCACTCACTTGCTCACTACTCAGACACACACACGGATTGTGGTTGGGAGAGCTCCCTTCTCTTTGCTCTCTCCCTGCTTTTCTACCCCCTGCTGTCACTGCAACAAACACATACACACAACATAAATTGAAAACAGGTGCATTGACTTTGCCACTCACCTTCCCTGACCCCGCCCTCTATTCACAAACTGATGCTTGGCCAAGCCCCTGCTGCCACATACCCCCACGACCCGACTCAGGCCAGGGAGCCATCTGGCCTGCAGCCAACTCCCGGCGGACATTACTATACACAATGATGTTGTTAAGGTATGCGGTTGCAAAGGCGGCGTGGGGATAGAGGATCTTATCCATGAGCCGCTGGAATGTAGCGGGCGCCCCAAATAAGCCAAAAGTAAGTGTGACAAACTGGTGTCATGCAAATGGTGTGGAAAAGGATGTTTTTTCTTGGGAGAGAGGAGTCAAGGGGATCTACCAATACCCCTTCATTAAGTCCACTGTTGAATAAAAGCAAGCAGCACCTAACCGATCGAGCAACTCATCAATGCGAGGCATTGGGTATGCATTGAGTTTAGACACTGCTTTGACTTTTCTGTAGTCTACACAGAACTGGACCGACCTGTCGGTCTTGGGTACCAGGACCACCAGGCTGTTCCAGTCACTGTGCGACTCCTCAATTATGTCCATGTCGAGTATGACCTTGAATTCATCCTGAACCACCTTTTTTTTTGTGTTCGGGTAAGTGGTATGGGCGACTATGCACCACCACTCCCGGGGCTGTTTCAATGTGATGTTCTATGAGGTGAATACGGCCAGGAAGTGGCGAGAACACGGAAAATTCTTCTTGCAACTTGGCAACCTCTGAGTTGGGTCGGTGAGAGGTGGTCTCCACAAGGGACCGGAGTGGTTTGAGTGGTCGCTTTAGTGGTTTTTACCTCTGGCCCCAGCTCTGCCCTCTCTGGAACTACCGATGCCAACGCCACAGGGGCCCACTCTTTCCAACATTTTAATAGGTTGAGGTGGTATATTTACAGAGCCCCGCCCCTATCCGTTCACCTCACCTCATAGTCAATGTCCCCAATTTGCTGTGTGACCTCAAAGGACTCTTGCCACTTGGTGACCAATTTGGAGCTCGACGTGGGCAGTAACGCGAGTACGTAGTCTCCCAGAGTGAATTCCCTAAGGCACGCACCCGTCATACAGCCGGGCTTGACACTCTTGTGCCTGCCGCAAATTCTCCTGAGTTAAGTGCGTAAGGGTGCGGAGCTTTGCATGTAGGTCAAGAACGTATTGAATTTCGTTTTTACTAGGTGAAGGTCCCTCCTCCCAATTTTCTTGCAGCACGTTTAACATGCTGCGTGGCTTTTGCCCATACAATAATTCAAAAGGGGAAAATCACGTGGAGGCTTACGGGACCTCTCATACTGCGAATAACAGGTGCTCAAGCCATTTATCCCAATTATGTGCATCCTCACTTACAAATTTCCAAATTAAATTTGACAGTTTGGTTAAAGTGCTCTATTAAACCACCCGTTTGTGGGTGATAGACACTGGTATGGATGGATTTAATTCCCAACAACTCCTACAACTCATGCAGTGCATGTGACATAAACATAGTGCCTTGGTCTGTCAGGATTTCTTTCAGAATCCTGACCCGGGAGATAACACAGAAGAGCGCCTACGCAATACTGGGTGAGGAGATATTACGGAGATATTAAACCGCTTCCGGATATCGCATTGCATAGTCCACTGGGACTAAAATAAAGCGATATCCACATGATGACCAATCTAATAGCTCAACGAGATCCATACCAATTCTCTCAAAGGGGGTCTCAATTAGAGGGAGAGGGTGCAAAGGCACTTTTGGAGTGGCCATGGGATTTACTAACTGGCATTCGTGGCACGCTGCACACCACCGATGAACCTCCCTGCAAATCCCTGGCCAATAGAACCGGGCCATTATTTGGGCTAGTGTCTTATCCTGCCCTAAGTGTCTGGCCATGGGATTAAACTGATCCGCATGGAACACGAGTTCCATACGTCTCTTAGGGATTAACAGTTGGGTTAACTGTTCACCGGTTTGAGTGTCCTGCATCACTCAGTACAACCTATCCTTAATAATAGTGAAATACGGGAAGGCCGATGTTGCGTTTGGCTGGAGAGTTTGACCATTGATTACTCTCACTTGGTCAAATGCATGCCGCAGAATCTCGTCTTGTGACTGCTCTAATGGGAAATCCTTGAGGGAATCCCCGAGAGAGGGAGGAGGGGCAAGCTGCTCCTAACTCTTCATATCGCCCTGACACAGTGCTGATGTCAACGGCTCTGTGACAGCTCTGAGACACGGGATCTCCCCGTGACATACTAATGCAGGCTCTACCCCCTACTATGTTTTCCATTAATCCTTTGAATCCTGGCCAATCAGTCCCCAAAATCAGAGAGTGGGTGAGAAGAGGATTAACTGCCGCCTTTATTCTATGCTTTTCTCCCCGGAATAGAATGTGGATGGACACTACTGGGTAGTTGTGAACATCCCCGTGCACACAGAGAACCTTCACCATTTGTGCTCTCCCCAGTGCCTCACCTTGCACTAGGCTTTGGTAGATTGAGGTCTAATTACAGCCGGAATCTACCAATGAGTGATATGTATCCTCTTGGACACTTACCGGTATGCAATATGGCCTGGCCCGATCAGGGGCAATCTCTGGTGCATCGGGGATCCAGATCACCACTCCCACCTCCATCGCGGAGCATTGATTCTGGAGATGTCCCAGCTCTCTGTAGTGCCAACACACTGGCCCAGGCTTCCCCTCTGCACTGGTGTTAAGGCCATCACTCACCTGAGGGGGAGAAGACACAGACATGGAAGGGGAAGACGGGAGGACACCGCAGGTGCAACTGGCCAGCTGGGGAGAAGCTGGCCCCCACCTCCGTGGTGGGAGAACAGGGTGGGGAAGGGAAGAAGGGGGGGAGGAGAGAGAAAAAGAGAAGAGGCGACACGTCTGCCTGCCATTGGAACCGCTGACAGATGGTCCTCTGACAAATTCAATGGCTTGTTCCAGCAACGCTGGGCGATAACACCGGACCCACTCCGCCGTTCCTTCCAGAAATCACATGACGAACTATCCCAGTGTCACCAGGTCAATGATTCCCTCGGCGTCGTGGTCGTCCACCCTCAGCCACTGCTGGCAGCCGTCCCGGAGCTATTGGCTGAATGCAAATGGCTGGCCAACCTCCTCCAATATCAGCGTTCGGAAGCGCTGATGGTGTTGTTCTGGGGAGTGGCCAACATGCTGCAGGATGGTTCGCTTCAAGTCCACATATACGAGCTGGCTCTCGGTGGGGAGCTGCTGCACAGTGAGCTGCACCTCACCAGTCAGTACTAAAAGAAGGCACACGTGCTGCTTGACTGGCCACCCCCATGCTTTGGCTGCTTGCTCAAAGAGAGCGATGAAGGCCTCCGGATCGTGCAGGCCCATCTTTGTAAAGGTGACATGGGGAGGGTCTGCTGCAGTGGCGGTCGAGGACCCCACTGACATGAGCAGGTGCCAGAAAGTCTGCCGATCTTCCTGCTGGGCCAGCACCAAGGCTTCAAAGCGTTGCTCCTGCTCCTTTCAGAGGGCAATCAGCGCTTGATGGTGGTTTTGTTGGGCGGTAGTGAGGGCATGGATGAGGTCCTTGAATGGGGAGGACTCCATGGGTGGTTCCCTTCAGTATCTCAGGTTTCAGCACCGCTGTAGTAAGCCCTGGGTGGAGTACTGGAGCACGGCAGACGGGAGATGATGTTCACACATACTTTATTTTTATGATCGTTGCTTTTCAGCTTCATTCATTTGCTCACTCACTTGCTCACTACTCAGACACACACACACACACACACACACACACACGTGTGTTCTGTTCGGGAGAGCACCCTTCTCTTCGTGCTCTCTCTCCTTTTCTACCCCCTGCTGTCACTGCAACAAACACACACACAAAACATTAATTGACAACAGGTGCATTGACTTTACCACTCACCTTCTCTGATCCCGCCCTCCATTCACAAACTGCCGCTTGGCCACGCCCACGCTGCCACAGATTGTTTGTCTCTGGTGTCAGCCCTGCGATGATCTGGCAACTTGCCCAGGGTGTACCCCACTTCTTGCCCATAGTCAGCTGGGATAGGCTCCAGCTTGCCTGTGACTCTGCACAGGATAAGCGGTTATGGATAATGAGATGGTGTGGCAGCAGGGGTGTGGCCAAGCATCAGTTTGTGACTGGAGGGTGAGGTCAGGGAAGGTGAGTGGCAAAGTCAATGCACTTGTTGTCAATTAATGTTGTGTGTGTGTTTTTGCAGTGATGGTGGAGGGTAGAAAAGGAGGGAAAGACCGAAGAGAAGGGAGCTCTCCCAACCAGAACAAATGTGTGTGCATGTGTGTCTGGATAGTGAGCAAGCGAGTGAATGAATGAAGTTCAAAAGTGATAATCTTGAAAATAGTGTGTGAACATCCTCGCCCTCCTGCCGTGCTTCAGTACTCCACCCACATCAGGGCTTACTACAGATGGATTGTCTTTGAACCACACTGATCAGCAAGTTGTCTATTTTCAAACAGAGCCATTTCTGGAGGTGTTCCCCATTAGCTAAAGTAGCTCTTTGTGAATTTTCCAATTTTCATGGCAGAGGACTTCTTTGAGACAGGACATCCACTATCTGACTGTGTCTGCACAATAAGTAGGCAGCGCTTATAACAGATTTGCATCTGTCCACTTCCAGAATTTAATTTATCTCAACATCACTTAGAATTTTGTGCCCCCTTTGTGCTTGGTGTAAAACACCACTGTGGTGTTGTCAGCTCCTACCAGTATATTGTTGCTAACTAGTACATTTTCCACCTTTCTTTTACTTTTTTTTTTTTTTTACTCATCTCCCAGCCTTGCAGCTTCTCTCTTTGCAAGGAGAAAATGTGCACTGATTCAAGGCCTCAGAGTGCACACAGACTACTACTGACATCTGCCTTTGTGATATGGTTGACAAGTGCTGAGCAAGCATCAAAAGTGTATGCAATGCAACATATCCAGTTTCACTACTGGTGTTGCAAATAACAGCATACCAAACACCAATAGAATGCCTATCTCTGGGCAGTGTGTTGCCACTCATAGTGCTGCCTCACAGATCCAGGGTCCCCAGTTTGACCGTGAACTTGGGTTACTGTCTGTAAAGAGCTTTGCACATTCTCCCCATGTCTGTTTTTTTTTTTCCTCCAGGTTTTCCAGGTAAATTTGGCTATGCTAAAAGAGTGGGTTAGTGTGTAAATGTGTCAGTATATAGTATGCTGTGATGAACTAGCATCCCATCCATGGTGTATTCCTGCCCTGCAGCTAGCATTCATGGGATAGTATTGGATAGGCTCTGGATTCACAGTGACCCTGGCCAGGATAAAACAGTTACAGAAAATGAATGAGTGAATGTTGCCACTCACAATTTCAGGACTCCTCTCATAATTGAAACAACTGCCCATTTCCTGTTTATTTCACTTCCTGCAGCAACCACACAGTATCAAAGGAATTTAGTTACACAGCTTACAAGTTTTATGCATCACTATTGGTATTATGCTACAGTGCAATGCTCTGTAAGTGTTTAGCAAAGATGCCCCAGTCCCAAGAAAACTGGGCATTGATCATTGTCCATCATCCAATCTATCTGGGCGACCCTGTAGGACAGGATAAGCGGCTACAGATAATGCATGCATGCAATCTATCTGGGCCTGGAAGAAGAAACAGCTTTGAAGAGGTACAAGAGGTTCAGTAAGTTCAAAGGCATGAAATTAGCTACTTTCCATCCACAGCTCCAATCCTGACAAACAACAGGCCACCTGTCTGTTTTAAAAATAACATCAGTAACCATCACCCAAATTGTGGGTTAATGCACATTCCTTTTGACAGTGCAGAATTAGTAAGAATAGTACGATAGCGTATACTTCAATTCCATGATGAAATAACAGTGGGGGAAAAAAAACAAGCATACCATAGTGGGGAGATATGTGAGGTTGCAGCATAAGGTGATGATTTTGCCATTAGCACTTGGCTAGGAAATAAGCAAATGGGAATACTCCAGTAGCTCTGAAGGAAACCACACTGGGTGTCTGAAATGAAAGGAAGTAGATATAGGAAGCCATATTTAATTTACTCACCTCCTGGCCTCCTCCTCAGAATAAATTTGCGGATTTCATCATAGATAAAGATAAGCAGACTGTATGGAAGAGCACAGAACCACCAGTACATCCTAAAAATGAGTATAAAAATAAAAGTGAGAGAACTGTATAAAAGACAAGAGGGTGAGAAGAGGAGATGAATCGACAAGAGCAGATGAGTTTTGCATTTCTGAGTCATTGTATCCAAGTGATATTCATGAAAGGGTATGGAGTGTGTTCATGATATTCACTTAAACACCCAATGAATATTTTTTTGTGCTATGATTACTTATGTAGGAAACTCAGCTCTGGTCAGTAATTGCATTCTATGTGTATGTATGATCAATATACATGACTGTTTTTACCTCGTGGGAAAATGTAATCAGCCTCCAAGAAAACTGCTTTTTATATTACAGACAATTTTTGGAAACTAAGAGTCAAAGGATTTAATTGGATTACTAAGGTTAAGACTAAAGTTGGAGGACTAGAATTAGGCATGGTATAATTTAGCTACTGCAATACATAAATCAAAGGTAGTAATACAGTATATGAGAGAGAGAGTCTGTCTTACTTGAGTGGGTACATGCGCAAAGCAACATCCATTCCAGGGCAGTAGGACAGGAAGGCAGCGAGGGCTGTCTCAGCAAACAGGCCAAAGATCAGAATCGTATTTCTACAGGACAGGAAATTAAATGGGGTTCCATCAGAACTGACACTAATTTTTTTTTTTTTTTTCTGTGTGGGCAACAGTCATGAGACAAGCATACAAATGTTCTCAGAAGAAGAATGTATCTAATCTTTTCACATTATTAAAAAAAATAGTTAATTTGTTTGTTTTTGCCAACACAAGCACATATCTTTCTCTCACACCACATACTTCATCCCTTGCTGAAAAAGGGAATTCCTCCGTGTTTTGCAAATAATGAGGTCAGCCCACTGCACCACCACAATGCTCACGAAGAAGGATGTATGACAAGTGAATTCCACAATTTTACGCTGTTCATAGGTCTGATTAAAAACAGAAACACAAAAGAGCACAAACAGAACTAAATAATACAATTTTACTGTCAGTGGAGTGTACAAGTTCATGAATATAAAGGGTATCTGCATGTGGACAATTTATGTGTTTAGGGGCAAAGACAAGATATGTATTATTTTGCATTGCGGATTTTTTTGGAGTAACTTTTATAACTTTGATGTTTCCTTCTATATGTGAAAAAGAATTTTGAGTTTCCCTTTGTGTGTCTAGATGGAGAGGCAGAAAGTGTGATCATCCCTCTGGCAGGTTCTGGCTGCTGTGTAAGAAACAGATGTAAAAGGTCTATTGCATTTGGAGATGGGGTGGGGAGACTGTATATTACAGTATATAATATACAATATATGATATACAGTATAATACAATTTGCTATATGTAATATATGATAAAACAAAAGTTATATTTTGAGAACTGAAAGAGAAGTTTGGACATGGACATCTCATCTCATCTCATTATCTCTAGCCGCTTTATCCTGTTCTACAGGGTCACAGGCAAGCTGGAGCCTATTCCAGCTGACTACAGGGGAAAGGCAGGGTACACTCTGGACAAGTCGCCAGGTCATCACAGGGCCGACACATAGACAACCATTCACACTCACTTTAGAGTCACCAGTTAACCTAACCAGCATGTCTTTGGAGGAAACTGGAGCACCCAGAGGAAACCCACGCAAACTCCGCACAGAAAGGCCTTCACCGGCCACGGGGCTCGAACCCGGACCTTCTTGCTGTGAGGCGACAGTGCTAACCACTACACCACCGTGCTGCCCAGCTTAAAATATCACACATTATATTAATTTTGGCTCATTTGGTTCCAGGACCTTGACTTTATTTGCCCTCTTAGGTCTGATTTATTTGGAAAGCAATGCAAAGTACAGGCATACACACTTGTTAGTTTTTACACTAATTACTATGTAGTCAGCTTGACTATTGACGCAGACATTATTTGTAATTACCGCACTATTAAACAGTAGGTAGTTACCATAAAATAAAGTGCTACCGGATTATCAGAGTTCAATGGCCTTGCAGGAAAAACTCTTTCATATGGAGAAAATGATGACTGAATAAGGAGAACACTACAGGCTGCAGTGTAAGACATTTTACATGCCAAAGAAAGTTTAAAGCAACCTAATTCTACATTAATGAGAGATAAAAATGGAGGCCCAGGATTACATTGGTGTAGTGATAACTGTAACTACTACAGGAAGAAATGTGAGTGAAAGAGGACGGAGAGGGAAGCAAATAAGAGTGTTCATAGGATTGGAAGAAAAATGGGGAATGAGAACTGAGCGACCTCTCTTACTTGTCGCCACATACCCTGTTGTGTGTATGTATGTATGTGTGTGTATGTGTGTGTGTATGTGTGTGTGTGTGTGTGCTTTCTGGCCAGGCCCCTGCTTTCGTCTCCGCTCTGATTGTTGCTCTGCGGTAGTGTGAGGAATGCTTTGCATTCTGTCTCTCCAGGGGAAGCGAGAAATTTCCCCCTCCCTTACCATATACATGGCACATAGACACACACATACACACACACACACTTACAAAGATTGAGAAACAAGAAGATATTTCACTAGGTTAAAGTCATATAATGGTGTCAGGTGTGCAAAAGTTATGTTTAGCTTTCTCTTCATGCCATCATTCATCCATCATGTACAACCCAAAAAAGTTTCCAGAAAAGTTGTGACACTGTGTGAAGCATAAATAAAAACAGAATGCGATGATTTGCAAATCATGGAAACCCTATATTTCATTGAAAGTAGTACAAAGACAGCATATGAAATGTTGAAACTGAGAAATCTTATTCTTTTTAGAAAAATATATTCTCATTTTGAATTTGATGTCAGCAACATGTTTCAGACAAGTTGGGACAGGGGCAACAAAAGACTGAAAAAATTATGTTATATGCAATGTTAAACAAAAACTAATT
>JAODOF010000016.1:18659197-18669201 GCA_027576175.1 Sciades proops | reverse complement strand
ACCAAAAAAAAAAAAAAAAAAAACACCACTATCTTCCAAAGAGTTACAAAAGCACAAGATCAAATTTGGTCCCAACAGTATTTAGTCCAAATACTGGCCAGAACTCCAGAAGGGAAGGAAAATACTTATTTATTCCCCCCTTACAAATAATTGGGCATGCACACAGCTTCAGCATTGACTTGTCTCAATCATTTTAGGGCTATGGATTACAACCGATTACCTGTAGATTAATACATTAACCACCCTAGAACTGTTACGATGGGGACGAATCAGAAAAGTACACAGATGAAACACAGTCATATCCAAAAAAAACAGTATACGAGTGAAAACCCTAACGCTCAGAAAGCAAAACACACACAAGAACATAGAAAATGGCGCCACTGAGTAAACATCTCAATTAGTTGCCTGCATATGCACTGCAGAGAAGCTATTAACGCCATATTATTAATCAAAATTAAATACATTTTCCCCCCTGTACAATTTTCAAATCAATAATTAAGATGAAGTGTGACTATTCGGTCAGATCTCGTGGCATTAACACACTTTACTGCAGTGCTACCTAGCTTTTTCAAGTGTTAGGATAACAAACAGAAGTGATTCCAAAACAAAAGCTAGCATACACCTGGGAAAAAAAACCCCACAAAGTCGAACTTACAATTTTATTCTGATCGTTAACGTATTCGTCAATGTTGTCTAAATAAAGATCATCCATGGTAATGCAAAGTTGATCACCCTGGAAACACACTAGTCCCTGCAAGAAACAACGCGGGAACTTTATTTACTTCCGATCACGTGGGTATTCGAGCGAAGACCAGTGTTGCCAGCTCCGTGGTAAACCCACAGAACAGAAAGTAGACACTTTCGATTGCATTCATCCATCCATCCATAATCTGTAGCCGCTTATCCTGTCCTCCAGGGTCGCAGGAAAGCTGGAGCCTATCCCAGCTGACTATGGGCGAGAGGCAGGGTACACCCTGGACAAGTTGCCAGATCATCACAGGGCTGACGGTTAACTACCTATTACAGTCTATCAAAATATCAAATACAACATTTAATGTTTGATTTTTTTGGAAATTTTGACAGTTTTACTTATGAGTTGGCACAGCTCTGTTTTTCAATATAAACTTTGTAAATATAAAGTTTGCAAACACTGTCACCCCTGCTTTCTGGATTCAGATATCCGATTGCTGATTTTATATTATATGAAGTCATGGTCATATGTTAATGAGGGGTAGTACCAAGTACATTGATACATATGAACAACACACTTTTCTAATTGGCCTGTTCTCTCTGCCTGCTTTCTTTCTATGGCCATTACAGACTGGGAAAGTGACAGTCAACTTTGAAAGTCCCAGTACATCCCCAAGTCACATTGACATATTTCAAAAACTAGAAGAAAAAAATCCATGGTATGGGACCTTTAATGCTACAGCACACAAATACATTCAACAATGTGTGCTTCCAATTTTCCGCTATTCCAATGTGTGCTTCCAATTTTGTGATAACAGTTTGGGGAAAGCCCACAAATGGCTCTGCTGGCTAGGTGTACACATACTTTTACCTACAATATCCATTAAGCTTTTATATCAACCAAATTACTATCTACCTAGACACATTAGAACAAATGCAAAATAAACACAGTACAAAGTGAGATCTACAGGATTTCTGAATTCTCTCTCTTGCTCTCTTTCAGAGGACGGTTTCACATTCAGGAGGAAACAGAAAGTTCAAATGTACAGAGTGTTCGAAAGCTTTTAAATACAAACATCACCTGAAGGAACACCTGCGCATCCACAGTGGTTAGTTGCAACAAAATCACTGTTGTATTGCTTGGGTTATTTGGTTTGTACACCGGGTAAGAGACCATAAGCTTCATTATACAGACAGTAACCTTTGCCATAAAGTTTCATAACGGGTTACATTAAGCTGGATGGTTTACTGTGTTTCTATGGTTTTTATAAATTTGGTTGCTTTACACTTGAGTCAGGCCAAATTGAATTACGTATGAGTTCTATGTGATTACAGAATGATACTGTTCTCTTTCTTCTCTGTCTAGGTGAGAAGCCATATGAGTGCTCTAACTGTAAGAAGCGCTTCTCCCACTCTGGCTCCTACAGTTCTCATATCAGCAGTAAGAAGTGTGTAGCAATTCCCCCTGGTGTTAATGGCTTATCTCACACTCCTGGAGTCAAAACAGCTCTTACTCTGACTCACCCTACACGTATCCTCTTGCGGGAGAAAGTTGATATTGATAACAAACCTTTGGAGGAACAGTTTCCTCTTAAGATTAAAGAAGAGCCTGATGAGCATGAACTTAAACCTGTCAGAACTACAGCGGTTGTTACTACAACCACTATCACCACTACCAGCACTGCGAACAATGGGAGTGGAATTTCTGTTCAGACTACTGCTCCTCAGGGTGTGGTACAGACATTAGTTCTACCTACTGTGGGTCTAGTTCAGCCTATTAGCATCAACCTACGAGACCTCCAGAATATTCTGAAAGTGGCAGTGGATGGGAACACGATCTGGCAGGCTGTGCCTAATTCAAATGCTAATGGAGCTAGTAGTAAGGTTGTTAATCAAGGGCTGCCACAAGCAGTGCTTGTGCAGTCTCCCCATCCCCATTTGCAGGTGATTTCTGCAATCTCTCTCCCTGTGCTGGATCAGGATGGAAATTCCAAAATTATCCTAAACTATAGTTTAGACCCACAAATTAGCACTTCAGACTTGAACACAGCACAGTTGACATTACCACATCAAACTATGGCCCAAGCAAAAGCACGAGAGCCAAATGTGGCACCACCAGAAGTGGTAAAGGTGAATTCAACACAATGTCCAAAGGTGGCACAAACTAACATAACGCAGCCAAATGTCACTCCAACCCCAAAATCACCTACTACAAGATCAGTACCTGCACAAATAAGTATACTTAAATCCACACAGTCAACTGCTTCGAATAAAGCAGCATCCATAATAAAGTTCACAAAGCTGGTCCCAGGAGAGACAAAGCATACACAGCCAGCATTGTTGCTTGTAAGAACAGCCAATGGGTCTCAGGGCCTGGTAGTGAGACAGTTAGCAGCCGTGAACCCACAAGTAACTCCAACTGTAGGAACTACAGATCTGAAATCAACCCCAGAATATACAGTCATGGCAGCAGAACACAATTCACTCACTGGGCTGAACCAGGTTGCAGAAGAGACCAATACCTCTCAGGACAACGGTCAACCTGAAGACTTGAGGTCTACTTTGCTACAGGGAACTCAGTTCAAAACTGAAAGCGATTTTGAAATTAAGACAGATTGTGAAAAAGCTTTACAGATAGAGAAAGAAAAGGAGAGAGAAAGGAAAGCAGGAATGATGGCACCAAGTGATTCAACAGTGGCTCACAGAAGTGTTGTTTGTGGTGATAGCTTCCATAACTACGCTACATGTCTTTTTTGTGACAACAGCCCCAGCAGCAGTGATATCTTGAATTGTCTCAACAGCAATGAACAAGGATCTGACAGGTCTCTCTCTTCTCTCCTGGGGGAGGAAGACTTTGAGAGTGCAGATCAGCCCCCAGTAAAGAGTCTCTTGCCCCTCCTTGAGGCATACAACAAAGACTCGCACCCCAGTGAAGAGCAGCTGTCTCAAGTTGCAAAATCTGTCAGTTTGCCTGTGGATGTGGTCAACAGGTGGTTTGAAAGAATGCGGTTAAAAAACGTACTACTCCACCACCCTGAAAATCCCCAAAATGGGCAACAGGTAATCATGGGACACTGAACTGTTGTGCCTTTAAAAGGCTAACACTCAATTCTGATGAGGGGATTTGTTCAGTTTGGCTAGGTTTAGTCTTCAGCAGTAAACACTTCAAGTGATTTGTGATATAGCCTAAAAAGTACCATCAGATATCTCTTGCTGAAATAATATAAATAAATCCAATAGTCCATTTCCAATATTAGCATACATATAGAAAATCTCAGTGATTGTTTAATCAAAACCTTACACAGTTTTAATTTTTTCACAGACTGTTGCAAATTCTCTACCAGAGCCCAGTAAGGACACGCAGACCCAAATCCTGGATACTCCAACTGAACCTCACAATGAAGAATCCGTGGACCAGACTAGTGACCCTCCTCCTCTAAACTTCTCTATAAGTGATCATGGCATCATAAAGACAGAGGATCAGGAAGAGAAAGGGCAAGCTGAACCTTTGGATCTCTCACTCCCAAAGTCCTCTTGTTGTAATGGTAACACTTCTGTTACCATTGCATTGTCTGCCACAAAGCAATCTGTCCCCACCCAAGAGGAACCACTCAATCTCACATGTTTCAAAAAGGATTCGATGGATGGCAACACCATTTATATGACACAGTCTGCCACAAGTCCGATAAACATAATAGCCGCACCTTTGCCAACTCTGGTTGCCATAGCAGAGCCTGGTGGAATTCCCTGCCTCAGAGCTGCCATCTCCACCAAACAGCACACCATCCTCATCCCCCAGCTGTCTTACACATACACCTCCCCTTCTACCAACACCAAGGCTAACACCACCACTTCCTGCAGTACTAAGGCTAGCACCATCACCACACCCTCATCCACAGACACACAGGGAACAGTACTCAATGGCTGTCAGGTAAGAAAGTCTGACTTTTCCATGTGACTTTTGGTTCTTTTAGTTCTAAAGTCTTGTTGGCTCTCTTAAATCTGACCATTTTACTGACCATCCTGCCTCCTGTGGCAGGAAAATACACCCAGGATGGGGTCCCCTCCTTTGGTCCTTGTTGCTCTTGCTACTTCAAATTAATTATTGTTTATAAAACCTCAATGAATTAAAAGATTAAGCTGAATTAAATTTACTACAGCAGAGATTTAAAAAAAAAAAAATCAAATAAATAACTTATCTGGAGTCATTCTTGGTAGCAAGAATCTCAACCAGAGGTGACTGATTTATTAGGCTTGACCACTGTTCTTTTATACACTTTCTAAAGACTCCTCCTGCTTTGGTCCTTCATTTTTCAATACCTCCCAGTGATAAAAGTTCCCCTTTGTCCTACCATGTTTTTTAATTACTATGTTTTTCATCTATTTTTCTCTACTTATTTTCCTCTCACTGTCCCTTGTCCTTTTCCCCATTAACTGGGTTACCCCATTCTATATTTTTTCACTTTCTCACTTGCAATATGGTTTTCCTTTTTCTTCCATTGTATTTGTGTTTGACCATCTGGAGCCCCTTTCCTTAACATAGAGCTTACCTTAGCTCCAGTTGTCCGGTTGTTGTTTGACCATTATCTCATTCTCCCTGTTTGCTCACTTAAAAAAATTATATAACTTGTCCGGTCAACAAAAATACATATGCCTCGCCCTAATTTTTTTTTAGCTCAACATCTGTGTTCTGGTTGTTACTACCACATATTTCCCCTCTTTATGACTTATTTAAAGGTAATGACTGCAAAGTCATCTGAAATAAAAAAAAATAAATAAAAAATACTGTGCATGGCATTTTCATATGTCACGCAAGACCAATATCATGCAGATGAGATGTGATCATTTTGATGTGCTGAGGGTTGCTTTCCTCCATTTTGGGACCGAATATCCTACCTTTTGAGGTAAACAGTATGGCCCCACGGAAACAGCCAAACATGAGGAGCTTGAACTAATTAGCATAATTATGGAACTGGGTCACACCAAGATGGCGACATGCAGAAAACATCATGACTTTGCATCGACCTCAGAGTTTTGAGTCGCAGGTATGTAATTTGTGGTTGACATTCACAAATAGATCCCTGAAACAAAAGACAAATCCGTCTTTTCTCTGTTACTGCTTTTGTGTTATTGTTTCTTTCTCTGTAAGCTCAAAACATTAGGTATATAACTCCATACTTGCTACCATGGAGTCCAGCCCATATATTCTAAGGCTAAGCTAGCTAAACACTAGCTAGAATGATTATCTTGCTCTATCTTGCAGTTGCACTCACTAAGCATTCCTTTTCTTTTCCGTTGGCTTTTAGTTGGCGGGAGAACAGAGTCTGCCATGTTTGCCCATGCCAACTTGCTTTGGTTAAAAGTAGGTCAAATGCCCCACGGTGATCACATGATATTGTTGCTCACTTGCTTCAGCAATCTCCAGAATCGTAAAATGCGGGACCCATTTTATCTCGGCAAAACATTTACACATAGGATACATGGTGTGTGCATAACAATTTTCTCAAAGCAGGCAGGGGTGTTAACGCATTTTGCAAGTATTACGCATATCACTTAAACAATAATACATTTAATTCCATCCTTAACACCCACAAGCTCAGGAGTGGCTGAAAAACTTCAACTTCTTTTCCCAGTTGAAATTACCAGTAATTTCATGCAAGCACCTGGTAGCCTGTTATGTTACCTGAACCTCTCTATTGATTACATAATTGTTCACAGCATTCAGCGTAATTCAGAGACGCATTTTAAAAGGATTAGTCTAATAGTTACTTAGTACATACATTGTTACTTCCCATTAAAATAAAAGATGCATGGTATATATGGATTATAAAATAATATAGTTCAGCAAAAGTAAATGAGTACTATTCTCCTCTTGTATTGGTTCCCCAATGTCTTCCTTCGACACTGGTCTATCTTGAGCAACCTAGTGGCACCTGGCCAATTTGGCCACTGGCAACAGTGGCAGGGGAAAACTCTCTTTTTTTTTTTTTCCATCCAGTTTTCTTTTTTGAGAAAGAAACCTTGGGAGAATCCAGGCTCTGTTTGAACTCCTCCTCCTCTGAGTGATGCCGAACACAAGGGAGCTTGCCCATAATAGTTTTTGGTGGTCAGCCTTGCTGTATGCAATTTACGTACATGTTCGAAGGAAACTTATCTGTATTACAAAAAAGATTCATTCTTAAAACTCTTAATCCCCTCCTTCTCTCCCTTTATGATTCTGTTTGAACTTCTGTTCTCTCTTCCTGTTCTACCTTGGAGTTCCCGGACTCCATTTCCTCCCTCGGGACTGCATACTGTATTTCAGACTCTTGTGCTAACATCTTTTTATATTCTTTTTCTAACTCCATCATTACCACATATTCTCCCATCAGGGTCCCCATTTTTTTCTTAATCATTACTTTAACAAGTGGCAGTACACAACAAGTTATCACCAGTACCACAGCTAGGAGAGCTCCTAGTGCCATTCTGATTCAGGCTAGTATATTCTGCCAACTTCCTGAGAACAGCCATGTCAACCATTCCCACCCACTACTTTCTCCCTGGGTCATTCTTGCATGTTCCTCTTTGAGGCCCCTCAGCTATTTCATAGCCCTTGTGAAGTTACCATCAGGGGCTGTGTTCACTGGAATGTATAAACTACAATCTTCCCCAAACAGCACATATACTTTCTCGTCTGGTACTCTCAGTGTTGATGGCCAACCTATTCTGTAATGTCATTGTGGTGTTGCATCTAACTGTTCCCCCAAAACCTTTAATGCATCGATGGTATGATTCAAAAACCTTTGTTGATTGTATCAAATGTAATTAATCCACATAGTATTTGATGCTGTCTGTGCCTACGGCAAAAAGAATGTCATGAATCCTGTTTTACCTGTAGCCATATACTCACTGGATATCCCTTTTGGGCTTCCCATTACATTAAGTGTTATTTTTGTGGGTTCGAATGGTTTGAGGGCCCTTTCGTGCTGTTTCCTCTCCTCTGCATTTACCTGTTACCGTCTCTGTATCATACAACACTACTCCTAGCAATGTAATTGGTGCGCATATTCACAACCAATTCTCTGGTAATACCTGCATTACTTTTCCTGATTCCCCACATGTCCAAAAACATCCAATACTGGTAGACTGCTTCTGCCTAAGTCTGGTTTTTTTTTTTTGTTTGTTTTTTTTAAACAATGTCTGAAACCTGTCCATGATCTGGATTGGATTTTGGCTGTACTCTCCTCCTCCTCAAAACTCCTAGCCACATTTTGCTGATATATTTCCTACTCTTACACTCCCCTGTCTCCAAAAAACATATTGGTGCATCTATGTGTCTTCTACTCATACAGGCATATCTAGTCCTGTTCCTGGCCATGTGATTTCCACACATCCTGGCCATCCCTCTTTCAGATGTGTGTCATTCAGGGCATGTTTCCATGCACATCAGTGAATGTTGCTACATGCCTCTCTGCATCTACCCTCATATGCCATATGGTACACATAAAAGGGCATACATTATCATAGCAATAATCTTCTACCTCCCATGGTATTGGGGCTATTTTAGGTACCTTCTTCCAGTTGTAGCATGCCACACAAGGCTTACCTTTATCACCATATCTTTTGGCAGTATAGGTCATTAGTCCATACAACATATTGTCCAATACTCCATCAGTCATTATCTCTTCCCCTCTGTCTTTTCCACGATGTGAATTATCTGTCTCATTCTTTGGTTGACGTCTCTTCTTTTGAAAGGCTAGCTTTGTGTCTTTGCCTCCACCCACTCCAGTCTGGGGTTATATCTCATGATGTCTCTCAAGTCTCTGAACAATCCTGCTGCCTGGTTTCTTTGATCTCCCCGGGTTTCCCAGACTGCCATTATTGCTGTCTTGCGTTGCGCATACCTTGCTTCCCTTTCTTTGAGTTCACCACATGTCCTTACGCTAAACAGTCTGAGTATCATTGTTAATTTGATAGGTTACTAGTTCCTGGTCATTACAGTTCACTATCCCCAAGTATATTATTAGGCATAGTTTTCAGATCAGTCTTTCTGGGGGTTCCATTCTCCTTATTCTGTGATGTTTGGGGGTCTGTTCATGGAGTTTCCTGGGCTAGTCAGGGAGTTTTCTAGGCTTGTTGTCACTTGCTTTCTGGCTCTTCTAGCTTTTTCTTTTTTTTATTGTTGTCTGGTGCTGCATCTGGGCAGTTGCATTTCTGATGTTTCTGGTGTGGGCCCTTTCTATTTTCCTTGTTGTGTCTCCCCTCGAGGAACTTTGTCCACTTCATTCTCTTCCTCTTCTTCCACTGACTCCGCTATATATCTTAGGGACTGCTGAATGTCCTATGCGTATATAGCATTAGTTAACACAAAATTTGTTCCTGTGATCAGCACATGCAGTGCATGACGCATGTACAACTCCTACCTTATGACCCATAGTGATGGCTGATGCTTTTTCATAGGCATAGGCACCTGTAGCCGGGCTCTGGTAACAAGGTGGCATCCCCTGGTCGACTTTTCCCAATTGCGCACTACAATATGCAATGGGCTGTTAAGCCCCGCTGGCATCTTGAGTGAGCACAGCATTAATTTTGTTAGCTACAAACAAATGAAATGGCTTTGAATAATCAGGATTTGCTAAAGTAGGGACTGTGCACCTGTCTGCCTTAAGGGCAACAAATGCTCACTCTGCCTCACCTGTCCAGTTCAGCTGTTTCTTAAGGCTGGTTTGTCTGGCTTCCAAAATAATTTTCCATAATAATTTTAGCACGAAATCACATATCCACTGTCGGCTGTACCCTGTCATTCCTAGTCCAAAAGACAACATATCAACCACAGTTTGGGAGCTTTCTGAATAGTCTCTGTTTACTGGCAAAATGGATCTGTGAGCACCCTTCAACTTTTGACCCAGATACTCTTACTTACTCCCTACAAAATTGTAATTTGTCTTTATTAACTTTGTTCAAGTTCAAAGTGTTGATTGTCATATGCACAGTAAGGACAGGTCCACTTGCACAATGAAATTCTTAGTTTGCTGTCCACCATGAATGCCAATTACAAATAAGTAAATAGGCGGAAGAAATAATACAAAGTAAAGGCAATATAGTGCAAAAATAAAAGCAAAGAAAAGCAAACGCAACAAAAACACCCAGTATAGTACAAAATAAAGGTAAATGTACTGCAAAATAGGTAGTGTAATACAAAAATAAGGCAGTGATCAGATGTAGCAGCAGAAGGGCAGTAATGTGCGAATGTGCAAACAATGTAACCAGATGTAAACAGTCAAGGAAACAGCAGCAAAATGGCAGTAATGTGCAAATATGTGCAAACAATGTAA
>JAODOF010000016.1:17729533-17739540 GCA_027576175.1 Sciades proops | reverse complement strand
GGGAGAACATGCAAACTCCACACAGAAAGGCCCTCGCTGGCCACGGGGCTCGAACCCGGACCTTCTTGCTGTGAGGCGGCAGTGCTAACCACTACACCACCGTGCCGCCCTAGTAATGACTCATTACAGTTAATGTTCTACAGTATTATGATCATGTGGATGGCAGATGGGGAAGATGGATAAGAAAGTGGTAGTTAGATGGATGGGGGTGTGGGGTATTGGGTGGCAGTGTGGGTAAAGGCAAGGTGTGTTCATTATCATTTGATGGGGATGGTTATAATAAGTGTTCATAGCCAAACCAGCTTAACAAATTCCATATTTTTTCCAGGCATTTTACGTGATTTATCCAGCAAATTTTCATACCTTAACAAATTAACTGTTTGAACATATTCATGGGAGAACCCATATTTAACAAGCATTCAATTTTCTGGGCCCAATAAACAGCGGAAACCATGGATATTTATGTTTTACTTATTAACCGCATTGAAATACTGAAAATATAATTTTTTGGACCTGAAAAAAAAATTGGGCAGCACTTCCCCTGGACCAAGCCATTTTTGCAATTTTGGGGGGCACTTTTGCCCTATGCCCCCACTCCCCCCATCCCTCAGAACCCTGGCGACAACTGTCAAGCCAACTATAGGAAAGTTTTAAGCATGCTCACAAGAAAACCTTGCACAGGTGTTTTTCCACTGAGGGCGCTATGCCAAGCGCGTCTCAGTTCCTGAAACACCACTCTTTTATGCAGTCATTCACTCGCAATTATATTGCTATGTTAAATAAAACTCACCTTATTTCTTGTGTGGTTCTGGCTTTTTATGTGATCTTTTATTGTGTCCACTCTGACCAAGTCTATGGTGTGGTTGAAATATTTGCAGAAAAGGAGGCCTCCATCCTCATAGAAATCATCTGGAAATTGTCTCACCCTTTCTTTAGCTGTGATAGAAAGTGCAGGGAGGGACCTTTTCATCCTTTTTGGGGTAGCCATGTTGCAATTTTTCCCTCCTTTTCCCCACACCCACTAGTGACATCTACAGGATATCATACACACTACAAAGTCATTTAATAAATTAATCAAGATAAAATTATAATACTTACCCATGACTACCCAAATCACTTTACCTAAAAATGTTTTATTTATGTTTTTAAAGCATAGTTAAAATTAAATATTTAAAATTTTTTATATGTGCTGCCCCCTAGTGTGATGCAAAGTAAACATCCCTGAGGACACCATCAAAACATTATGGAAGACAGGATTTGACAGGTTGATAAATCTTCATGTAGCTCACCAACTAATTGACTGATTTTAATTCCGAAAAAAGTTTTGCAAAGGTCAGAATGTGTAGATTCCGTTTCTGAGCATTAATTCCATTTCTGACCCCAATTTCCGCGATTTCCGTCCGTTTTCCACGATCGTGGAAAATCGGAGGCGCTAGTATTTATATCATGTGATATTAATGAAGTGTTAATTTGTATCAAATCAATTGTGATCAATAAATTTTGTGATATTTAATTATTTTATTATGTTTCATGAATGTTGCTGCTGTTGTAATCAGAAATATAATTTTTGTTGGACGTAATAGTCAATGCAGAGAGAAATTCATATATTTTACAACTTGGCAAAGTAGCATGCTTAAAATGCGATGCTTACTAATAACTACTTCTATTATCACCCACTGGCAGTCACTACTACTGACATTTATTTGCTATACATCAGGATTTTAAAATGTGAATCACCCATAGAGATACGCAGAAACATTGGCAAAAATATCCAAGCAAATTTAAGCTACAAGATTAATGTAAGGGAAATAATATGGTGTAATACTCTTGTTAAGAGTGGTGGGACACCAAAGCACTCAGACAGGCAGATTTGGTACTTCAGCACCTTTTATTTTAGCTTTTCAGCTTTCAAAGATTCAAAAATAAAAAGTCTCACTCTCAAACATGCGTGCACACAAAACATGGCACACAGGGAAGCTCTCTCTCTTCCTTCTCCACCCTCTTATCTGCTCCCAATCACTGGAAAAACACACAGAGCACATTAATTACACACGGGTGCAATCACTTTGCCACTCACCATCCCTCACTTTGCTCTCCATTCACAAACCGGCACTCAACCACGTCCTTGCTGCTGCATACTCCCACCGCCCGACTCAGGCCAGGGAGCTGCAGCTGACCCCTGCTCCCCCCAATGGGAGAGGTAGCCCGCCACCACCATCTGCACCCCCGGCCTGCGAACCACCTCGAACTTAAAGGGCTGCAGAGCTAGATACCAATGGGTGATCGACGCATTGGCATCCTTCATGTGGTGAAGCCACTGGAGTGGGGCATGATCCAAGCAGAGGGTGAACGGGTGTGCCAGCAGGTAGTACAGGAGGACGAGGACTGCCCACTTGATGGCCAAGCACTCGCTCTCAATGGTGCTGTACTTAGTCTCTCATGTGGAGAGCTTGCGGCTTATGTACAGCACTGGGCACTCCTCCCCCTCCACCATCTGGGACAAAACGGCCCCCAGCCCTCGGTCCAGTGCGGTGGTCTGCAAAATAAAAGGGAGAGAGAAGTTAGGGGAGTGTGACAGTGGCCCACCACACAGTGCAGCTTTTACCTAGGTGGAGGCCTGTTGACACAGCTTCATCCACTGGACAAGATCTGGTGTTCCCTTTTTAGTGAGATCAGTCAGCGGGCTGGTGACATCCAAATAATTAGGCACAAACCTACGATAGTAGCCAGCCAGCCCCAGGAACTGTCTTGCCCCCTTTTTGGTCTTGGGCCTCAGGCAGGTTGCAATTGCTGCGGTCTTGCTAATTTGGGGACACATCTGCTCATGACCCAATCGGAAGCTCATATACCGTACTTCCACTCATCCAATTGCATACTTCTTCAGGTTTGCCGTGAGCCCAGCATGCCTCAGCAACCTCAGGAAAGCTCTTCGATGTTGTAAATGCTGCTGCCAATCATTGCTATTAATAACAATGTCGTCGAGGTAGGCCGCGGCATAAGCAGCATATGACTGGAGGATTTTGTCCAGGAGCTGCTGAAATGTTGCAGGAGCGCCGAATAACCCGAACAGAAGGGTGACGAATTGGTGTAAACCGAACAGGGTGGAAAAGGCCATTTTTTTCTCAGGATAGGGAAGTCAAGGGGATCTGCCAATATCCCTTTGTCAGAGCCAGTGACAAATAAAAACGAGCCACGCTTAACCAATTGAGCAGTTCATCAATGCAAAGCATTGGATATGCATCAAATTTTGACACCGCATTGACCTTGTGATAGTCCACACAGAACTGGACCAGCCCATCAGTTTTGGGAACCAGAACTACTGGGCTGCTCCAGTTGCTGTGCAACTTCTTGATTACTCCCAACTCGAGCATGGCCTGGAGTTAATTTGAAATAATCATTGTTTTTTGTTCAGATAAGTGGTAGAGGTGGCTGTGGACTACTACCCCTGGGGGCATCTTGATGTGATGTTCTATGAGGGGAGTGCAACTGGAAAGAGGCGAGAACATGTTGGAAAACTCCGTTTGCAATTTGGCAACCCCTGCGAGCTGGACCAGTGAAAGGTGGTCGTCATAGGGGACCGGGGTGCGTCGTATGGCAGATTTTACCTCCGGCCCCACCGCGTCCCTCTCTGGAACTACCATTGCCAACGCCACGGGGACCCCCTTGTTCCATAGTTTGAGCAGACTGAGGTGGTATAGCTGCCATTCCCCAACTCTGTTTGTTTCACCTCATAGTCGACATCCCCAACCCACCATGTGACCTCAAAGGACCCATGCCACTTGGCGAGTAATTTAGAGCTTGACGTGGGCAATAATACAAGAACTTTATCTCCCAGTGTGAATTCTCTATGGCACGCCCCCCATTGTACAGCCAGGACTGACATTCTTGCGCCTGCTGCAAACTCTCCTGGGTTAGGTGACCGTGTGTGTGGAGTTCTGTGCGCAGATCGAGAATGTATTGAATTTAATTCTTACTGTCAGAAAGCCATTCCTCCCTATTTTCCTGGATGATGTTGAGGACACCCTTAGGCTTCCGCCCATATAGTAATTCGAATGGGGAGAACCCCATGGAGGCTTGCGGGACCTCTCACACTGCAAACAACAGGGGTTCAAACTATTTATCCTAATTACAAATGTCTTCATGCACAAACTTACGAATTAAAGTTCTTTAGGATTTGGTTAAATCGCTTGATCAAGCAGTCAGTTTGTGGACGATAAACACTGCTGCAGATTGATTTAGCCCCCAATAACTCATAGAATTCATGAAGGGTGTATGACAAATGTAGTGCCTTGGTCAGTCAGAACAACTTTTGGAATCCCGAGTCGGGCGATAATTTTAAAATAGTGCCTCTACGATAATATGTGCGGAAATGCTATGCAGTGGTACTGCTTCTGGATATCGCGTTGCATAATCCACTATGACTGAAATAAAGTGATCCCCTCATTCAGACCGATCTAATGGCCCAATGTGATCCATCCCAATTCTTTCGAAGGGGGTCTTGATTAAGGGAAGAGGGTGCAATGGTGCTTGCCACTGAATTCACTAGCTGGAATTCATAAAATGCCACACACCACCTGTGGACATCCCTGTGAATCCCTGGCCAATAAAAATGAGCCATAAGACAGGCTAATTTTTATCTTGCCCTAGCTGCTCTGCCATAAGGTTATAATGAGCCCTATAGAATACGAGTTCCCTGCGGCTCTTTGTGACCAACAAGTGTCACTTTTTCGCCTGTCTGAGTGTCCTGCATCACTTGATACAGTGACATATCAAGTTAATTATTGAAAAGTACAAGCAGGCAAGCACAACGTTGGGCTAGGGGGTTTGACCATCAACTACTCTCACTTGGTCAAAAGCAAAGTCTCATCCCACCCGTGCTCGAGAAGGAAATCCCCTGGGAAATCCCCGAGAGAGAGAGGAGGGCTAAGGCATTCCCCAGGTCACTGTGACACAGAACTGACATACATGGCTCTGGCATAGCCTCCCCAGTCAATGCTATGCTAGCTGTGACGCATTACTGCAAGACCCACCCACCACTACTTGCTCCATTAAATACTTAAACCCTGGCCAACCTGTTCCCAGAATTAATGGGTGGGTGAGGCATGGACTAACTGCCACCTCCACATTATGCTTTTTCTCCTGAAATTGGATCTGGACAGCCATGAGTGGGTACTTGTGAACATCCGCATGCACACACACAACCTTCACCAAACATGCGGTACCCAATGCCTCACCTTGCACCAAGATTTGGCAGATGGAGGTATGATTACAGCCTGAATCCACCAACGCATGGTATGTACCCCGGGATACTCACTGGGATGCAGCAAGTTCCAGCACAATCGGGGGCGGTTTCTGGCACATCAGAAATCTGGACCACTGCCCCACCTTACTTGCATGACATTGGTCCTGGAAGTGTCCAGGCTCCCCACAACGCCAGCACAGGCCTCACCTCTGCACTGCATAAGGGGAAGCACTGACTGTGTTACTCAGGGGTGTAGCTGATTTACTGCAGGATAGCGTGCTTCAGATCTATGTAGACTAGCCTGTTGTCAGTGGGCAGTTGCTGGGCCGTGAGCTGTGCTTCACTGGTACGGAGCAGCAGTAGGCGAGCCACTCTCTGCTCGTCCAACCATCCCCATGCCTCTGCGGCTCACTCGAAGAGTGCTATGAAGGCCTCGGCGTCATCGTGCAATCCCATTTTTGCAACGGTGACATATTGGGGGGGGGGGGGAGCCTGCTGACTCTGTGGCTGGCATACCTGCAGGCAGGATGAGACATAAGAGCGCCTGGCAATCCTCCTACTCAGCCTGCAGCAGGGCCTCGAAGCATCAGTCCTGCTCGCTGACCATCGCGACCAGTGCTTGGTGCTGGTTCTGCTGGGGGGGCAGTGAGGACATGGACAAGCTCCTTGAACAGGGCGGATTCCATGACAGCAGTTCACTTCAGCATTTCCGGGTTTCGGCACCAGGGTAATACTCTTGTTGGGAATAGTGGGACACTGAAGCACTCAGACAGGCAGGTTTGTAACACTTTAGTTTAGCTTTTCATCTTTCAAAGATTCAAAAGTTAAGTCTCACCCTCACATGCGCGAGCGCGCACACAAAACACAGCATACAGGAAAGCTCTCTCTCTTCATTCTCCCCTCATCATCCTCTTATCTGCTCCCCGTCAACGGGAAAACACACAGGTGCAATCAATTTGCCACTCAACTTCCCTTGCATTGCTCTCCATTCACAAACCAGCGCTCAACCACACCCCCACTGCCACATATGGTTTTAGAAAGTGATAACTTGGATAATTTTTTGAATATTTGAGATATAACATCAACACTGAGGATTTGTGTCACTTGTTGATATTTCATGCATGCCAGATCCACAATGTTCCTAGCACAGAGTTGATGTCAGCGGTGAGAAGACTTGGGGTAATAAATCCATGAGTACGCCTGTCACGATATTCGATATACCGACTTATCGTACGGTAAATGAAAATGAACTCGGTAATTTTTTATTACCGCGATTTTGGCATTTACATGCTGTACATATACATAGGGAAGTCGCCAGAGTATTAGCTTGACCCAATGACTGAATAAAACACTGCGCTGTTTTCTGTCGTCTCACGCAGCACTCCGTCAGAGGCAGGGCCTCCCAGCATGCAACAGTTATCCAGCCAGGGCATCCACTGAATGGGGAAGAGACAACACTACGTTGCTCCGTTGTACAGATAGTGAATGTGTTTGTTCAACTAGAGTTTTTGGTTTACAAATTATTCCAGCCAACAAGTTCGGAACTGAATGGAATTGGTTCAGAAGCCAAATTGCACAGCTCCGGTGTGGGAATATTTCGGATTTGTGCCTAATGACAGAGGTGAACCAACTAACTTGAATGAGCCTGTTTGTAAAATTTGTTTTAAAACTGTCTCAACAAAGCAGGCCACAAACCTGCACACGCATCTCAAACACAATCACCCCATCCAATTTTCTAAGCTGGGGTCAAAAGCTGCAACAGTTGCAGAAGCGCAGCCCTCACTTTTCCAACAGTTGGGCATTAGTGATGCTTTTGCCCGACAAAATAAATATAAAACAGGACAGTGCTAAATGGCGTATGCTAACAGAAAGAGTAACTCAATATATAGCCAAAGAGATGCTGCCATTTAACACAGTAGAAAAGGCAACATTTAGAGAAATGCTGCAGAAATTTGATACAGTATGAATTACCAAAAAAAAAAAAACATACGTTTCACAAACTGCCATCCCAGCTTTGTACAACAAAGTCAAAGATGACATTCTGGCTGAGATAAAAAAAAAAAAGGTCTTGTTTTACTCTGCCACTACTGACATGTGGTCAAGCTCAAATATGACCCCCTACATGAGCTTAACCATACATTACATAACTGCTGACTGGGCACTGCAGTCAAAGTGTTTAGAGACTAAATACATACCAGAGAACCATCCTGCTGCTATACTTGCAGAAAATCTGAAGTCTGCTTTAGCAGACTGGGCACCGGATGAGAATAAACTGGTTTGTATAACTACAGACAATGGTGCTAACATTGTGGCAGCAATACGCAATCTTGGCTGGCCATGGCTCAGTTGTTTTGGCCACAATCTCCATTTGGCTGAGACCCATGGCTTGGACAGTGATAAGGAACGCACAGCACATGCCATGGGCCTTTGTAGAAATTTGGTCAACACCTTCAACATGAGCTGGATAAAGAACAGAGACCTGAGGAAGGCACAAACTGAAGCTAATCTTCCCCAGCACAGTTTAGTACTGGTGAGTGATGGATAAATCATTGATAGATGATATGTAACAGAATATTAAAAACCTTACTAAATTGATATTGCAACACAATATATTTAAAGGGTTCTTTTTTTATTTGCAACTTAATTTTAGAGCCTGTAATGATTCAATCAGTATGTATGTAATAATCACATCATTTGTTGGATTATAATATATGTACAATTACTTTTGATAAACATTGGAAATGTAAAAAGTAGTACATGTGTTTTTAAATGTGATGATATACAGTAGATTAAACTAATGAAAAAGAGCAATTGCTAACTTTCCCATAGGATGTTGCCACACGATGGGGAACCAAGCAGAAAATGGTAGAGAGGGTGCTGGAGCAACTCCCAGCCATAAGACGTGTACTGGTTGAAGACCAAAAACATGGCCACCTCAACCCGACCTGGCAGGATGTTTTGGTGTTAGAATCCATTAATGCAGCAATGAAGCCAGTGGCTGATTTCACAGATGTTCTCTCTGGGGAAACATATGTCACCGTGTCCTCAGTAAAGCGTGTGTTAAATGTTCATCTTTCAGAACTTCTATCACCAGACCCCAATGATACTACACTGACAGCAAACAAAGTCAAACATGTGCAAGGTATTGATGGAGAAATACAGCCCATCTGAAATCCAAGTCCTCCTGACAAAGGCCACCTTCTTGGATCCAAGGTATCGTGGTGGCATGGAGGATGCAGTTATTTGGATGACATCAAACAGCAGCTCAACACAGAACAACAAGAAGGAAGCAAAAAAAGTGCTAGCGAGGGTGAGCGCTACAGTAAAGGTGCCAGGGGAAATGTTGATGATAACCCTACACCAGCCCCCGTGAGGAAGAAAAGACTGAGTGACCTCCTTCAGAACAGAAGAGCCCAACTCACAAGTCAGGCACAGGCTGCAGTACCAAAAAGAGTTCAAGTTGATGCGGAGCTGACCAAATTCTTTCAGGAAGAAGCACTCGATGCATCATCTGATCCCCTGATGTGGTGGCGTGATGATCAAAGAAGATGATTTCCTTTAATGGCCAAGTTAGCAAAAAAATAAAAATACACGTGTACTTGTGCAACAAACACCAGCTCTGAGAGAATGTTCAGCACAGCTGGCAACATTGCTACTCCAGAGCGATCCCGCCTCAAGCCCCACAAGGTAAACATATTGATGTTCCTTGCTCGGAATTTGTCTAGTTAGTTACAGATACCTCGCTTCTGAATGTTCTGGAACTTTTGGACACATCAAGAGACACAAAAAAATAAATAAATAAATAAAATCATACTGGAGGGACCATTTAGTTATTCTGTTTGTGGTAAAGTTCAGTCACCATTTACATCTCCAGCCACAAGACATGAGAAGACATTGGACAGTAGTTGTAATTTGTGGAAAAGGTTTAAATGATTGATGTCCACAGACAGTCGAAGAGTTCTAAATTGTATTGTTGTATCAAACATGTTATCTCGTTCTAATTGTTGTTACTTTTATCCAAATGACAGCTGGCAATATGTTGTTACTTTGCACTTTGTTTATCTGGGTACTAATTTTTGAGAAACTGGATTGGCAGAATGTTGCCTGTGAAGAAAAGAATGTCTCTATTACCCTGTGCCAAGTTAATATTTACTGAAGTGCAATTTTTAAGAGCCATAGATTGTATTTTATTTATTGTTTTTGTTGAGTGGTTTTGCTTGATTGTTGTTTTATTTCTTTAGGTTATTTATTTATATTTATAGATTTTTTACGCTCCACTGTTGAATTGAATAAGTTGACTTAAAGTTTACTGTTCATTGAAAGGGTGTATTTGCATGATCATTATTATTTTACTAGTAGCATAAAATTGTCTTGAAAAGATGTCAACAATATCATTTATCGCAATAATTTGACAAAATATATCATCCAACAAAATCTGTTATCGTGACAGGCCTATCCATGAAGCGTAGTTTCACATCAGATTATTTGACCTCACACCAATATTTTTTTGAAAACAGACCATCTAATCTTTCTATTTATGTAAAAATTGACAGATTTTGCATTTGTTAAGCCATTTTGTAACTGGAACTAAAGGTTTAATTGAATTGTTCAATCACTTATAGTGGGGTGACGGGCATAATTTTTATATGAAAATGCAACTGAAGAGATGATCTTTTAGTCTCACTTAACCCTTTTCCACCAAATCAGTTCCAGGGCTGGTGCTGGTTCACAACTCATTCAACTTGCGAACCAGCTGAGAACCAGT
>JAODOF010000016.1:16660048-16670185 GCA_027576175.1 Sciades proops | reverse complement strand
GATAGTTCTTCTACATATGGAACACATTGAGGTGCATTTTTTCCCACTGCACAAGAAGTCTGTATGAGCAAAGTGGACAATCCTAGGGGCTTCTCTCCAGGCATTTTAGCGTCATTAACGTTAGTTTGTTCCTGAACATGACGTATGAACAGGTGAGTGTGCATTCTCTTTATCAGGGAGTGTGAAGTAAGTGTGCTTTCACAATCTTTATATACTAGGAGCGCTGATTGCGCCTTAATCCTGTGTAGGTGCGAGTCATTTACAGCGTGCGTGCTGTCCGAAACATGCCCAAGAGTCTATCTGATTCACACACCAAGGTGCGCAGGTGTGACACTCTTGCACAAAATTAGTTAAAAAATTAATGTAGATATCAATATCTTATGCCAGATTATTATAGCGTGTTACAAAAAATAAAGAAAAAATCAGAGTCCTCGTCTCCAGTTTACGAGTCCTAATGCAGTTAATGCACGAATCCGGGTCCAAGGCCGAGTCATAAGTGCTCAAGTCCAAGTTAAGTCATGAGTCCTTAAAATTAGGGCACGAGTCGAACTTGAATACTACAAGCCTGCTTCAGAGGAAGTCCTTTTCTTTCCATTTGATCTCATTGTTGTCTCGGAGAAACTACAGATATAATAAGATCTCTTTAGATTTTTTTTCCTGTGGGTAAATGCAATTGCAAAGACAGAACCTTTCACTTTCTGTAAATACATACATCAGAATGTATTTTTTGATATTCTGAGTGAGCTGCACAACATGTACATCCTTCATTGTGGTAGTAAATACAAACTGCTATTATAAAGTCAGTTAAAAACAAATTCAGCTTGAAGTACTTATGTGATTAAAATGAAAGCATTCGAATCTGTTAATTGTATTCATAAATGTTCATGTAGTGATAAAATAGTACTGGTAATTTGTGTTAGCAAAAAACAAAACAAAAGGGAAAAAAACAGACCCTGAAATAACCTGTTTATTAGCAAGCTAAATAACCAGTACAGTGTGCCCTGGAAAAGAATATGGGACAATGCAGAGGTTGAGTGGAGATAGGGAAAAGGAGAGATGGAGCGCTTTAGCTACGTGCATGTTGAGAGCGACGTTTCACTCAGGAACACGGAGATGACGCACATCGGCGGACTAATTTTCTTTGCGCCGTTTTTGCTCGCCTGTGCTTAAATAGTCTAATGGGTCTCAGTGTGTGATATACTCCATGCTCTGCAAACCACCGTGAAGACCTCAGCAAATGATAGGATACGGCAACGCTCCAAGTAGTCAGAATAAAAACGCTATTATTTTGTTCATTTTTAGGTGGTTTATGAACGAATTTGCAAACAGTGCCTGAAATTGTTTTCCATAATGCTGAGCATATTCTTTTACCACTGAATTATCGGAATGGAAAATAAAGTCTGAGACTGGTGAGAAGAACAAGTGGATTAACATTCTGCTTTCTGATTATGCTCTTGCTTGGTACACTGGGCAGTGTTTACAGTGTGCTGCTAAAAGAGCACAAGCCCACGAATTAGAATCCAAGTGTGTCAGTGGGTTCTTGCCAGGCCACTAACGCTGTGTTTTTATATGCCTCTTATTTCCTGTGCTCTCTCAGAGGAATGTTACAGTGTGGCGTCTGGAAGAAGCCCTTGTGCCCACAATTTGTTTCATCCCTGAGGCGAATGTGCATACGTGCCACTCGGCATATTGCAGTGATTTGGAGTGCAGCAGTGGCTGTGTGTTGTCTGACCTGGGTGTTTTCACAGAGAGGGGGAGGGCTGGGCTCGTCGCTGCTCAGCGTGTGCCCGTGTTTTTGTTTTCTCTGCAGTGCCAGTCCAAAATGGTAGTGAGGAGGGGTTTTCTCTCTCTCTCTCTCTCTCTCTCTCTCTCTCTCTCTCTCTCTCCTTCTCTCAGGTCACTGAAATTGTATAAACAACATAAAGAAAAGCACTGACGTGTGTGCTGGTTGAATGTAAAGCCAGGAAGACATTGTCCATTTTCCATCAAATTCCCTAACATGTATTTGTGGAATTTAGCAAAGTATTCAGAACTCCTACCCTTTTCATCATTTTGTCATATTACAACCTTGCTCAAATGATTTTTTATCATTACTGTGTAAAAATACTCCACATTGCAACAAATCGTTTAGGCTTTAGAACTCTATCAAACATTAAAATAGGGTGGCATGGTGATGTAGTGGTTAGCACTGTGTCGTCTCACAGCAAGAAGGTTCTGGGTTCGAGCCCAGTGGCTGACGGGGGCCTTTCTGTGTGGAGTTTGCATGTTCTCCCCGTGTCTGCATGGGCTTCCTCTGGGTGCTCCGGTTTCCCCCCACAGTCCAAAGACATGCAAGTTAGGTTAACTGGCTACTCTAAATTGTCCATAGGTGTGAATGTGTGTGTGAATGGTTGTTTCCTAAGCCCAGAAATGGTGGTGTTGTGGCAGGAAGGGCATCCAGTGTAAAACTACACTCCAATTAATAGGAGATGTGGATCAATAGGGTCCACATGGACCCTGACCTGGCAACAGTGCTGGACAAGGGAGATGATGAGTGAAATGAAAATTTATTTCTGGATGTGATATAAATGTGGACTTTTATTAATTGGAAGTTGTTGTTGCTGTTGTAGTAAAGATAAGAAAAACTTAACTGATCCCCACTGGGGAAATTCATGTTACAGCAACATCAAAGTAAAAAGTAAGAGAATGAGTATTAGACATTAGAGATTCCATAATAGAAATGAGTTTTTAAAAAAAGTGCATAACAGAAACAAGAGGGGGAAAAAAAATACATACAAACTATTTACAAAATATTAATGAATGAAAAACATTACACATACTGAACAGCATATCAAGATAAATATTTGTATAGGAGGTTTGGTGTTGTCAGTCCAGCACACTTTGGCACGTGCACCTGAAGAACACTCTGGTGCATCCCAGACTGCGCACACAGAGCGACCTCTCGCACGCACGCCGTTAGCGACGCACACCTGCATATGATTGAGGAGCAATATGTGCACCTATTTAAGGACTGCTTAGATGCATGCCTAGTATGAAGTATTACACGACATCAGTACGTATTACCGAGCCTTAGATTAGTCTGATTTCCTGATCTCTGTGCCTGCTCCTAGTTTACGTTTTGCTCTTTGCCTCCGATGTCCTGTTTGTGCCTCGTCTGACCTTTTGCATGTCTTAACATTTGTGAGTTTGCCTGCCGATTTGGACTGTTTGCTTGTGAGATTTCACTATAATAAACATACTTCTACACTTACATCCGCCTCCTACCTCCCACCTGACAATATTAAAATAAATGTTGCACAGAGACTTCAACAGACTGCTAGAAAGCTATTGAAAAAAAAGTTATTGCACAGGGGTGAAACATCAGATAAATACTGTAGAGATAAATAACTTACGGTAGATAGATGAATGAATAAGTATCGCTACCAGAGATATTTTGTCTGGGATATTATTGTGCAAGTAGCTGCTGTGCTAAGCATGGTGGGTGATGGTGACCAATGACAACCATTGTTACAATGTGCTGCTGTTCAGGAGTCTGACTGCTGTTGGGACGAAGGACCTGTGGTAGTGCTCCCTTTTATGGTGTGGGTGGAGCAGTCTGTTGCTGAAGGAGCTGCTCAAGACCCCCACAGCCTCATGCAGGGCAAGAGAGTAGTAGTCTGCTTTCATCAGTCAATCGTCTACTGATTGATGACAACTTGGCTAACATCCTCCTCTCACCCACCTTGTCTACAGACTCTAGAAGACAGACCAGAACAGAACAAGCCCTCTTTACCAGTTTGTTTAATCTTTTTCTGTCCCTCTCCATGCAACCACTGCCCCAACAGACCACTACGTAGAGGATATCTGATGCTACCACAAGGTCATAGAATGTTTTAACAGTGTCCTGCACACACCAAAGGACCTTAGTCTCCTCACCATATGAAGACATCTCTGGCCTTTTTATACAGGGCATCCATGTTGTCTGACCAGTCCAGTTTATTACTGAGGTAGTTCTATGTTCCCACCATCTCAATAATGAATCCCTGGATGTTTACAGGTGTAGTCTGGTGCTTCTTTCTGTGGAAGTCTATCACCATGTCCTTTGTCTTGCTGGCATTTACAGTATGTGAAGGTGATTCAGCTCACACCAGTTGACAAAGTCCTTGATGACCTCCCTGTATTCTTGTTCATTCCCCTCTGATATGCATCCAATGACTGCTATGTCATCTAAGAACTTCTGGAGGTGATAGTTGCCCGTGCTGTATCTCAAGTCCAATGTCTACAAGGTGAACAGAAAGGGGGAAAACACTGCACCCTGTGGGACTCCTGTACTGCAAACCACCGCATCATACACACAGTCATGTAGCCACATACTGTGGTCTGTTGCTGAGGTAGTCAATGGTCCATGTAGCCAGGTGGCAGTCTACTCCTGCTCCCTCTAGCTTCCCCCTGAGCAGTGATGGATGTATTATGTTGAAGACAATTGAAAAGTCAAACATCATGACTCACAATGTTCCCAGAGTTTTGAAACTGTGAGAGGGATCTGTGCAGCAGGTAGATGACTGCATCATCCACCCCAATGTCTAGTTGATAGGCAAATTGCAGGGGGTCCAGCCTTGATCTCACCAGGAGTTGGAGGTGGTCACGTATGATATTTTGTCTTCATCAGGTGAGAAGTTAAGGCCACTAGTCTGAAGTGGTTGGGCTCCCTGGGGTCTGCAGTTTTTGGTACTAGAACCACACAGGAAGCTAAGACTCAGATTGAACATGTGCTGAACCACCTTACAGACCTGGTCTGCCTAGTCCTTCAGCAGCCTGGTGTTAATGCCAGTTGGCCCTGTGGCCTTTCTTGCCTTGATTTTCCTCAGTTCTTTCCTCATCTGCTTGGCTGTGAGGGAAAGATATGGGGGGGGTGGAAATCGGGTCTCAGATGCTCTGGTGGACAAAGGGGGAGGGGTGTGCAGTACCCAGAGAGAATGTGAATGGGATGCTGACTGGTCAGTACTCTGACCAGTTGGTCCATTTTTAAATTTTCTGTTGTAATGTATTGTATGTTATGTGTCGGACCCCAGGAAGAATAGCTGCAGTTTTGCTGCAGCTAATGGGGATCCTAATAAAACAAACAAAACAAAAACTCTGGTGGGTTGGAGGGGCGGGTTAATACTCAAACCTCTTGAAAAACAGATTCAGTTAATTTACCCATTCTCAGTCTCCAGGTTCAAGGCCCCTCCTACTACCTTTGCTTTGTCCTGAGATTGATTTTAGTCTTTTCCATACCTCCCTTGCATTTTTCTGATATAACCATTCTTCCATGTGGTAGCTCTTTTCCTAATCAGATTGACTCTTGAGTGTTTGGGCTAGTTTGAACTTTTTATTTATTAAATGACTTGAAAGTGAATATTGACTGTTTAAGATATTGCACACCTTACATATTCATGTAAATGAACTAGAAGCTAACAGGTGAGTCGTCTAACAAAGAGGGCTGTGAAATAAAAGGTCATTTTACACCAGACCTCATAAGCATGCAATGCATCAAACATAATATTTCAGGCCTGGTTTATACTTATGCAAATGTGCATTCCAGTTTGTAATGTTTGTAACTGTCCAGGGTGTACCCTGCCTCTCACCCATAGTCAGCTGGGATAGGCTCCAGCTTGCCTGCAACCCTATAGAACAGGATAAGTGGCTACAGATAATGGATGGATATTGTGTGCATGTCTTGCTTCATATTGAGGACCAGAATGAGATAAGATATTCCTTTATTGATCCCCATGAGGGGAAATTCAGATGTTGCAGCAGCTCAAGTAAATAGTCAAATATACGTAGATAAATGTAGACCAAGTTTTTTTTTTAAATAAAATAGAATAAAGACAGATAAGATAATAGAATAAAATAAAGGACAATGAATAGAATAGTATAATAAGATTTTACCAACAGCGTTGGGACATTTTTGGGAAGTGAGGACATTTTGGCTGTTCCTCATTTCTTCAAAGGGCTGTTTGAGGGTTAAAGACTTAGTTTCAGGGTTCAGATTAGACTTTGGTTTTGGTTAGGCATTTAGTTGTGATGGTTAAGGTTACTGTAAGAGGCTAACGAATGCACTGTGTCAGTGAGTGTCCCCACAAAGACAGAAGAGTGTGTGTGCGCGAGCGCACGTGCAAAAAAGTGCAAGAGCAAGGGAAAATGGAGCAGAAAATTTGGCCCAATCACTGGCAGCAGCAAAGCATCCTGGGAAGAAATGTTTGAAAGAGATGTCTGGAGTGTAGAGGAAAATTTCAACAGAACACAGCTTCATGTCAAGGCCATTTGGGTTCTCAGCTTCCATTTCCTGATATTTACATCTAGATGTGTTAACCAATTTACAACATGGCACTGTTGGTTGCAGACCACCCATTTTTTCGGTGAGCAAAATATAGGAATAGATAGTCTTAAACTAAAGAAAATGACATTTAATATTTGGTTGCATATCCTTTGGTTGCATCGTCAGTGAGCCCCTGACATCACCATACTGTTGCAGTCTTCTTTTGTGATGTTTTTTGTGATGGTTAAGATCAGGTGATTGACATATCCAGTCTAAAACCTTCCACTTTCCCTCCCCCCCCACAGCGAAGTTCTTTGTTGCGTTTTGGATTATTGTCTTGCTGCATGAGGAAGTTGCTCCCAATCAGATTGGATGTATTTCTCTATAAATTGGCAGATAGAATGTTTCTGTAGACTTCTGAATTAATTCTGCTGCTACCATCATGAGTTACATCAATAAAAGATTAGTGAGCCGTGACACTACGTCCACTGTGCTTGATCAATGAGCACAAATGTTTTGGATCATGAGCAGATCCTTTTTTTTCTGCACACTTTGGTAGAGGTTAAGCTTGGTTCAAAAACATTTGTGGCTCATCTCTGTATTTCTATGCCACTTCCAAGCTGGTCTTCTCATTCTTACTGCTGATGAGTGATTTGCATTTTGTGGTATGGCCTCTATAGTTCTGCTCTCCAAGTGTTCTTCAAATAGTGGATTGTGATACCATCACTTCTGCCCTGTGGTGGTTGTTGGTGATGTCAATGATTGTTGTTTGGGGGGTTTTCCTTCACAGCTCTCACAGTGTTTCAGTCATCAACTGCTGATGTTTTCCTTGGTTGACCTGTTTGATGTCTAATTGTTAATACACCAGTGGTTTCTTTCTTTTTCAGAACATTCCAAATAATTGTATTGATTATGCCCAATGTTTGTGCCATGACTGATTTCTCCTCTTTTCTCTGATTCAAAATGGCTTGCTTTTCTTCCACAGACAGCTCTCTGGTCTTCACGTTGGTTTATCCTTTTTAACAACGAATACAATCTTCACAGGTGAAATCCAGGACACAAATCAAGAGTAGATATTTCAAGCTACTAATTGTTTAAAACAGTCAATTAATCTAACTGGGCAAATTTGGGCAACAAGACACACCTGTAAGTCACATGTTCCGATATCTTTAAGCACTCAAAAAATGGATGGGTTTAAACAAAAGGTGCCAAGTTGTTTAACACCTCTACATGTAAATATCAGGAAATAAAAGCAGAAATTCTGATCCATCATCTCATTCATCTTTTGATCTCAAATCCATATCTTCAGTGTATAGGGGGAAAAAAAAAAAAAAAGAAATGGCCTTGCTGTTCCAATACTTTTGGTGGGGATGGTGTATATGAAATAATGTAACTACCTCAACTCTCGTCATTAATTTATTCAATTATGTGGTTCACCACAGACCTTTTATATCCTGATTTATTCTCCATTTAATCTTACCTGGAAGAGGACTACAGATCTAAATCAGTGTGGCCCTAACTCACATCTACACTCGTGATTTCTTTTACCTGAAATGTACTTGTAAGATCAATTATATAAACTCAGCACACACACACACACACACACTGTAGCAGCATTACTGTTTTCCTGACATTTCTCTACTATTCTAAAAGCTAAATGAAATGCTGCAATTTAAGTCAACTGCAAATTATAGTGTAACTCTCTCTCTCTCTCTCTCTCTCTCTCTCTCTCTCACACACACACACACACACACACACACACACACACACACACACCAAATTGAGACTGTGATATAAAACTTTACAGTCTAACAAATATTCATTAAAATGGTTGCCAAAAGAACACACACACAGATACACACGGTTCCTGTTTTTGTATGGTGGGGCAGGTGAAGAATCCAAAGAGCAAGTGGAAATCTCAGTCATTAATTCAACACTTTTGTTTCTACATTTGTATTTTTCAGTATCATAAAATTTCGAGAGCAAGTTATTATAAAATGCTGCATTAGAACAAACTTCAATCAGGACAGTTCCTGCTGCATCAAGTGTTCCCAGCCAACAGATTGTACCGGATTAGGACCAAATGTAGCACTGAATCCACTCCGCAATGGCCCTATAGGAGTTCTATGGATCTGTACCAAAAAGATTTAGAACTGTCAACTAATACAACACCATAATATCCTTACTGTGTTTGTGAATATTGTAATATTATTGTGGCCCAAAATGGCACAGACCCGATTCAGAAATCAAAGACTCCAAATTATCAGGAAAAAAAATATGGCTTTATAAAACTAAACGACTGTCCAACAACATTTTTTCTTCAAAATGTTCTTTTTAACTGGGTTCATACAAATAGCCTCTACAGACTTAGTCGTATACACAGGCAGGCTGTACTTCTTGGGGCAGTGATAGCACAGAGAATTACTGATTGGCAGGATGGTTCCGAGTTGAATCCCAGCACTGCCAAGCTGTCACTGTTGGTCCTGTGAGCAAGACCTTTATTCCTCAAACTCTTAGCTCAGTTTTCGTTTTAGATAAAAGTGACTACCAAACGAATAAAAATTTAGCAAAAAAAAATAAGACTGTAAACAACAATATTAGTAAATAAACATTTCAGTTTTATATATAGTGATCACAGTTTCTTTAACATTCACTCATGTTTCTAACAATTTTCCGCATAATTTTATAAAACGTGGCCCGCATATGTTGTAAGTCTGCGGACTGACAGAGTGCTCAGTGCCATTAACAGATGCTTGGTGTATCATAGTGGTGAGTGCCAGGACTATTTCATGATTCCTTGTGGTCATCCAGCTTAAACATACTTGCTGTCAGAGTTATAACACAGCTATTCAGTAAATGAGATCAGTGGTCGTTTTTATGTATATCAATATACCAATATCACATGTTCTTACATATACATATTGTTTATTTTCTGATTTATATTGTAACGGAGAGAAATATTCCAGATTTTTTTTGTTCATATTCTCAGAAGGATGTTGGATGTGTGCGCTCTGGGTTTTAGTGTTCACTTGTATGCCTTCTCAGTATCACTTTGTCCTCATGTAGAATTATTAATTACAAGATAAAGGCGCTGCATTTTTTTAGGCCAGTTCCTGAATATTTCAAGAGCCTCAAGGGCACATTCATAACCCAGTCTGCCATGTATTATCACAGTGACCGTAGAAATCCTTGTGTCAAATTTGTAATTCCTGTTCTCTGTCTCATTCTGCTATTTAAATTATATCTAAGCTTTTATTGCTCTGCACACCTGGTCCACCTGTGTACACCCTGTCAAATATAATACGCAAAAACACACACGTCCTCACATATACTCTCACATAAGGCAGGTCTCTTCTCAAAGACTGCCTTGGGTTAACTCAATAGAGATCGTGATTATTGGAGTCAAACAGAGCGTCAGAGGCAAAGAACTGTTTACGTTTCCTTTCTTTTACCATGTTTGTCCTGTTGACCTAATCTGGTATTGGGTTACTGAAAGGGTTGTTGCATTATGTGCATGAGACTGCTATGAATACAGAGCAATTGTTAATGATTATTAGGGGTCCAATCCTTGCAGTCTTTTAAATTAGTCCTCTGTCACAACCTGTATTGAGTCTTGCAAGTCCTGTGGTAATACAGGCCCATAAAACAAACCAAAATCCCAGGACTTATGCCCTAAATAAATTTGCAAGTTTGTAAAATAAAATAAAGCAAAGGACTGACTGGCATATCCCTTTCGTTATTATTCAGGGGATAGTCCTCAGCCTAAACGTGGCTATATATACAGTGGGGAGAACAAGTATTTGATATGCTGCCGATTTTGCTGGTTTTCACACTTGCAATGCATGTAGAAGTCTGTA
>JAODOF010000016.1:16029465-16040387 GCA_027576175.1 Sciades proops | reverse complement strand
TCCAGGGTGTACCCCGCCTTTCGCCCGTAGTCAGCTGGGATAGGCTCCAGCTTGCCTGCGACCCTGTAGAAGGATAAGCAGTTATGAATAATGGATGGATGGAGCTTGGACTAGCACAACCATTACTGTTACTTAGTAAGCTGTGATTAGTACTGTGACATGTTACAGGTTTGGTGGGGGAAAAAAAATCAAGAGCAACCTTGAACAAATCAGATAACGTGTTTGGAAGGAAAGTTTTGGTCTAATTAGTGATCTAACCTTGTTTAGGTCTCAGAGATGCAGGCTGATGATGCTTCTCAGTATAATTGTCTTTTTTTAATGGCACACGGTACAAAGAGTGATAAGAGGACGACTGCATCCCACTATCTATACACTGACTCTGCTGTGACCTTCAGGGATCTTACACCCCCCCCCACCCCCTAAAAGCCACTTCCTGTGATGATCTTGTGAGAACTTTCACTCTTGACTTATATTATATTGACTAATATTGCATATTTGCACTGTGGTCTCAAAGAAAACCAGAACTGTCCAAGGTCAAAAATAAAACACTCCCCAGGAGTCAGTCACTTTTTTTTTTTTTTTAAACCCAGGGATCACAGACGAGTAGAAAGGCAATGGAGACACTATGATATATAAGAAAACATTTGAAAATAAATTTTTATCTCTAAGATTTTTTTTTTGTCCTAGGGTAATCTTTTGAAAAGTAGTGTGCATCGAACAAAATAATTATAATTATTATCATCACGAATAACTTTAATTTGAGCTTTTGAGGCATTTGATAGCACTAAAACACTATTATGTAAATTTCAAATTACCTTAGAGACACCGTTAATACTGGCTAGATTTAATTTAAAATGCTGCATCATCAGCAAGTCCCATCAAATATACTGTGGTGTCCCAGAAGGTTCCACAAGGTTCTTGAGTCTCTGCTTTTCAAGCTAAACACTCCTTTGCCAACCCCTTCAGACTGGTTGTTGTGCTAGCAACTGTAGCTAAGCACAAGCACTGAGCGGATGATATTTTGCCACAGTGTGTGTGAGATGTTTAGAAATCATACAGTAAAACTGATATTCCAAAAGATCAAGGAGGAGGTGATGTTCCACCCATTTCCTAATCTTGAGACAGCAGGATAAGGAGGAGCACGTTGTTACCAGTTCAGCCTGGCATGAATCAAATGCAATTTAACACCAAAGCTAAAACAATGAGTGAAATTAACTAATTACTGTGAAATGGAGAACGGTGATGGGCTAATTAGTGTTTGTTCGCTGACACTGGAAATATCAGAAGCAGTGAAGCATTTCGACTGAATGTTCTCCTTAAAGTGCATATAATCTCACACTACATTTCCTATCATGTGTATTTGATGAGGCTGCTGACTCTTTCACTGATATCTGTAGATTATAGCTTCAGTTTTGATCCTTGCAGTGATATCACATAGCTGAGAGATTGTGATGCCATGGATGTAGCCTTAAAGTGACTCAGAGTATTGTTTCACAAAATTACTATGGATTTCACGTAAATCTTCTCGCCTTGTAATTGAAAACTGTAATTGAAAAGCTGACCCTCAGGGCATGAAAGCATGTTGGACGGAGCGACAGTAAACAAGGGGACGGGGTCGAGAGAAGGGTCAGGTAACGTTTCTCTTAATCAATGAGCAGCTGACTTATAATTGACATGTAATTCTCTGAAAACAACACAAAGGAAAGCCTTATCTCACCTCTCTTTTTCTGAAGGTCAGAAAACTACATCAGCAACCTGGGAATCATTTTCAGTGGCTTCATCAACTGCAGAATTATAAGATCAACTCCTGTAAAGAGTTTTATGTTTTTTAATCTCCTCAGTGGTTACTAATTAACAATTATTCACCGAAGGTGAAGTGAAGATCAGTAAATAACAATCAAGAGGAAGTTGAGGTCGAAGTTATTATTCACTGAGCCTGAGGCGGATAATTGTTTTAGTATAAATACACAGGTGATTATTTAATACATTTTTAAAATTGTATTTAAAAATTTTTAATTCATTCTTCAAAAGCAGCATGTAAATGTAATAGCAGTGCGGCGCAGACCTGTGTCACTTATCTATGCCGAGTCACATCAAATATTTGTTTTGACATCGATAAAATAAATCACAATTCCACCTTACCTTTGAATAGTTTTAGACCAAACTTCGGAGCATCTTTAGTGCTTTTAGGAACAGCATTTTCTTTCATCATTTGTAATTCTTCCTCACGTACAGTGATGAAGCAATTGGCCACCATTTTGCCGGGTCGCTCGAGGTGATTATTGAGAAAGAGTCCGAATTTCTCAGCCAATCAGCACGTGTGATTTCCTATAATCACCTCCGTATTTATACTCTGAAATATTATTCCAGTTGAGCAGTTATAAGAAATTATATACAGTAGATAATTTCTACACTGGATATATTATATGCATCATTAGAGGTATAAAATATAAAGTGCATCATGTGTAATGGTTCTGTTGCTACTGTGATGATCACGGAGGAGAGACACATTGCTGTGTTTTTATCATTTAGTGGTTGTGGTGTGGGTCTGGTGTTCTGCTAATGGAACACCTGCCTGATCAGTGGTGCATTAGCTAACACACATCCCTCTATTTTATATGGTGAAGAAATGGCTGAGGGTGAAAGAGAAAAGGGAGAGAGAGAGAGAGATGGGTGAATGCTTTTAGTTTGGCTTCATGCGTTTGTGGTTGCGCTTTCATCTTGATAAAGCCCTACTTTTTCTTTTTCTCCTCCTCCATGTATTCAGCACCTGCAGCTCCACCACAGCCCACGTTCAGCATCAAAGTTCTTCTCACAGAGAGAGAGAGAGAGAGAGAGAGAGAGAAATGTTGAATATATATTGGTTACAAATCCTTTTTTCCTGGGGGGCATTTATTTATTTTTCTCACATTTTGGGTCCACTTGGACAGAAAGAGAGAAACTGATCGAGCGAGAGGAAGAAAAAGATACAGCCAGAGACATGTCATCATCATCACAGCTGTGATAAAAGAGCTCCACCACAGTGCTGTTGGATTCTGGTCTCTGATTGGTCAGGAGGTGTTGATTAGTTTTCTATAACAGTAGCTCTGACAGTAGTGCAGGTTTATATTAATGCGCTTCTTTTAAATGTTATCGTTTCTATAGTAACCACTCGTCCATGGTGACTTGTGAATGACGGCAGATGCTCCACATAAAACATGTGTAATTGTTATGGTGAAGTTTTTTTCTGAAAATAGACATAGATTTAACATTAAAGGAAGGAGTCTCCAGAGTTTATGTTTTCCGACAGAGGAAAACGTCATGTCACCGATAAATGCTTTTTGGTTTATCAGTGGCATGACATGAGACATGAGAGAGAAAATAAGACAGTCTGGTGAACTGTGCTGGAACCGAAGTGAGAACAGATAACTTATACAGCTTTAAATGGAGCTGTAAATGGATAAAAAAAACCTGAGGTTCTTTAAAAAATAACACATTGTAATCATTTGTAAGTAAGTAAGGTGTAAAAGAAAGAAAAAAAAAACACTACAGAACATGCTGTTATAGGAAAATAAAGGTACCACCCCATAGTTTATTATTTTCCTAATATATACATATTTAGTCATTGCCGATGGTAAAAGTAGGGCTCCTGATGAGTTTATGAGCAAAATATTTGCTTACTTACTTAGACTCAGGGGCTCATGTGTCTTAAGACGCATGAGGCAGCCAAGGTTGTCCAGCTGTTTCTGTCTGCGGCTAGCCGCAACGCATCTCTCCATCCCTTGCTGACTGACCGGAGGTCCCTCTTGACCGACTGATGCCAGTTCACCTTTGGATGTGACCTCTGCTGCTGCCTATGGAGGTTCCACTGGAGAACTTGGCTGGCAAGTCTTTCTGGCGGAAGTCTGACGACATGTCCCAGCCAGCTTAGCTGACATTTGCATATGATTGTTGACACTGGCTGTTGACTCGTTCGGGATCTTACTTCTTTTCTATAATCACCTGTGTATTTATATTAAAACAACTTATTTCCGAGATAGAACTTTATAATACTAAATCTATGGTGTGTGTGTGTTTGTGTGTGCTGCAGGTTTATCGGCAAGACTGCGACACATTTGGCGTGGTGGTAAAAATGCTTGTGGCGAAAGACCCGTCACTGGAGAGACCCATCCAAACTTCGCTGAGGGAGAACCTGCGTGAGATCGGCCTGCGCTGTGTTGAAGCCATGGAGCAGTTTATCCAAGAGTATGACTCAAGAGAGCCTGGCACATCATCCCAGTCTCAGAATCACTGACACACACACACACACACAGACCTGAATCTCCTGACATAAATTTTGGACAATGCCGACAACCTCAGGCAGTAACCACAGAAGAAAAAAATGACCAACTACATCCACGATATAGTTTTTCACTGGCAATGCATTCATGAAGGAAGGTCTGAGACTTTAGGCACAGCACAGGATAATGACTTTGTAAAGCAGTGCCAGTGGAATAGTGCATTCTTCAGTCCTGTCTACATGAAGGGAGAAACTCAATACCCACACACATAGTTGTGTAAGAATCACAGGTACTCGATGTGGTAAATACCGCAGTAGCATTTCAGCTGTTCTCTCCAACGCTAGTGTGAGAATGCCATAGCTTTAGGACAAATCTGTGTTAAAGCAGATCTGCTTCTTGCCAAACAAATCAGAATAAGCCTCCTGTATAAGGTGTTGTAAAAGCAAAAATGCCTCTGATTTAACCACTATTTTTAGATTTATGTTCATATCACCACTAAATATTAAAATATGTGTCATGAAACAGCTGGTAAAATGCCTCAATAAAACATTTCTGCATGATTTTATTCTTGAGCCAACTCAATTGCTTTTGCACCCTCAGGCAACCATGGTAAATTACAGAAAATGTCCAGATAAAGATGAGGCTTAAAGGCAGCTGTATGTGCTGTTTTATTTATTTTCCTCAGTTGTTCTTAAAGAATTTAAAAAATCTCTTCACCCTGTTTTATACAAAGCTAGATACATTGGGTTATATGTTTATTTTCTGTCATAGTGAAAATAGTTTCTTCCTCCTAAAGACTTCATTACTTCCTAGTTATTTACAGTGGTCCTCCGTGGCATGAAGTTCTCTTCGAAAAGAAGTCTTGTTGTGAAAGGTAGATGTTTTCAGGACTCCATATTAAATGTATATAACCTGTAGTAAGTAATCTATCTGTTTTACTGTCTCTCTGTCAGTCTACTGGACCAGGCTATAGGCTTTGGTCACTTGAATATACTCACTTGCTTTTAATGATCGTAACCTTTTCTTTTTTTTTAAGGGAATACAGATTATTTCAAATGGTCAAGTGCCAATATCATGTACTTATTGAAAATCAATGGTGAATACTTGAAATGCGTGCAGAAAAGGTGCGAGAAGTTGACTGTAAAAACACGTAGATGAGGTTGCACAGTTAATATTGCCATTTCACTACATTTTCAGTGAAGCTGTTCACCTATCAATGTTCTCATTTCTGTCTAAAGATTAAGAATCTTGTATGTGTACAGTGCAGTTCTTATGCTTTGGGTCTGAGCACTCAGATTTTACCGTGAAGACAAAATTAGTGGTTATAGGTGGTATACAAACCACTTATACTGAATGTTATATTTCTACAGTTCACATTCAGTATGTTTACATGCACGCTAATATTCCACTATTATTCAGAATATTTCAATGTTCGGAATTTGATATGGGTCGTGTAAACAGCATAAACAGCATATTCTGTTTGGATATTCCGAATTTGGCCTTATTCCAAATTTATCATTTTCCAAATAAGATATATGGGGTATGCCGATGTCTCAATTGGGGTTTTTATATCAATTTGTGGCACATGGCATATTGCTTGTTTATAGTTAGCTCTGTGCGTTGTACACAAACCAACTAAACAATCAGAGTATGCATGGCTGCACACTCTGGGTGGCACAGTGGTGTAGTGGTTAGCACTGTCGCCTCACAGCAAGAAGGTTCTGGGTCTGGGTTCGAGCCCAGCAGCTGACAGAGGTCTTTCTGTATAGAGTTTGCATGTTCTCCGCGTGTCTGCATGGGTTTCCTCTGGGTGCTCCAGTTTCCCCCACAGTTCAAAGACATGCAGTTAAGTTAACATAGGGTGGCCTTAGGCTGAGGTGCCCTTGAGCAAGGCACCTTACCCCCAACTGCTCCTCGGGCACTGTTAGCATGGCTGCCCACTGCTCTGGGTATGTGTGTGTGGTCATTGCTCACATGTGTGTGTTCACTGCTTCAGATAAGTTAAATGCAGAGAGGAATTTCATAAGTATGTGTGATGAATAAAGTTGTTGTTCTTCCTCTTCTGCATGCTAACGGGAATCCATCCATTTTCCATAACAGCTTATCCTGTGCAGGGTCGCGGGCAAGCTGGAGCCTATCCCAGCTGACTATGGGTGAGAGGTGGGGTACACCCTGGACAAGTTGCCAAATCATCACAGGGCTGACACATAGAGACAAGCAACAATTCACACTCACACCTATGGTCAATTCAGAGCCAACAGTTAACCTAACCTCCATGTCTTTGTACTGTGCGGGGAAACCAGAAGCACCTGGAGGAAACCCACGCAGACACGGGGTGAACATGCAAACTCCACCCAGAAAGGCCCTTGTTGCCATTGGGCTCAAACCCAGAACTTGCTTGCTATGAGGCGACAGTGCTAACCACTACATCATCGTGCCGCCTATGCCATAATCATCAAAATGAAAAAAAAAAAGGCTTGAAATATTTCATTTTGCCAGTAATGAATATAGAATATATGAAAGTTTACCTTTTTGAATTAAATTAACTTTTTCACGATATTCTAATTTTTTAAGATGCACTAGTATACACAACCCCAAATCAGAAAAAGTTGAGATGGTATGTTGAAATTGAAATTAAAACTGAGTACAATGATTTGTAAATCATCTTTGACCTGTACTGAACTCAGAACCAGAGAACAGCACTTTATTTGATGTTTTGCCTCATGATTTTTATTGTTTTTTAAAATAAACACTAATTTCAATTTTGATTCTTGCAACACATTTCACAAAAAAGTTGGGACAGTATAGTTACCACTTTATAATGTTGCCAGTCCTTTCAACAACGCTTAAAAGATGTTTAGGGACCGAAGACACCAAGTGATGAAGCATTTCAGGTGTTATTTTATCCCATTCTTCCTGCAAATATGTATTAAGGTGTGGAGCAGTACAGGTTCGTCGCTGTCATTTTTCCTTTTAAAATTTACCACACATTCTCTACTGAGGACAGAGGAGACAGGCACCCTCTTCTTCCGCAGATGCCTTTGTAATGTGTGCAGAATGTGATGTTGCATTGTCTTGTTGAAATATTCCTGGAAAAGAGGTCATCTTGAAGGCAGTGTATGTTGCTCCAAAATCTCAATGTACTTTTCTGCATTAATGTTGCCATCACAAAAGTGTAAGTTACCTTTGCCAAGGGCACCAACACAACCTCATACCATGACAGACCCTGGCCTTTGGACTTTTTGATAGTAAAATCCTGGATGGTCTTTTTCATCTTTGGTCCGGAGCAGACGATTTCTTCCAAAAAAGACAATATTAATGTGTGTGTGTGTGTGTAAATTGGCTTTTAGTAGCTGTTCATGGAAACTCTCAATTTGCAGTCCAAAGAGGTGTCAATGCAATAGAAGGAGACCATCAGTGGGTTGAAAAAACAAAATCAGACCTAGCAGAGAGAGAGCAGAAATGGTAGGAGTGGCCAAATCAACAGATTGGTACATTCTTAAAAAGGAATGCATTGGTGAGGTCAGTAACACCAGAAGGTCTGGAAGACCACAGAATCCAACCAAAGTGGATGAATGCATAATTCTTTCTTTGGTGTAGAAAAGCCCCTTTCCAACAGCTAGCCAATTCAAGAACACTCCTGAGGAGGTAGATGTATCATTTTCTACAATCAAGAGATGCGTTCATTAATCTAAATACACTAGGTTAACCTCAAGATGAAAACCATTGGTAACATTCAAGATTAATCAATTAATTAATTAACATTGTATTGTTTAAACACTGAATTAAATGAGTGGAAACACTGACTTCCTGCTTCTGGCTCTCTGTGGGTGACAGGTGTAGAAAGAAGGATTTATAAGTAGGCTAATTTTACAAACATCTGACTAAGGTTATTTCTATAGTCTTATTCTTTCATTCATGAATTCATTAAGGAGTAGACTGCTAAGTAGGCTGAGGCTACGTCCATACTAATTCATTTTAGTTTCAAAGTGAAAACGATCACTATACAGACGAGATGGACTGATGCTGTTTCTTTTCTTCTGGCAAAGGGTCACATGATAGGAGCGTGATGAATCAGGGAAGGATACGTCATGACAGATAAGACTCAATCAGGAATTGAATGTGGGTGTCTGTGTCATCATTTAGTCTGCTGATTAGTCTGTGGGTGGTAACCAGAGGAAAGGCTGGGAGTGGCCCTAATAAGTTTATAAAACTCCTTCCAGAAGTGTGCCAAGAACTGAAGAGCTCTGTCAAATACAATATCTGCAGGCAAACTGTGAACCCTGAACACATGGCAGATTAAGAGTTCCACCATGTCCTTAGCAGAAGGCAGCTTATTGAGGGGGACAGAGTGAGCTGTTTTGAAGAAACAATCGATGTCAGGATGCAGGTGTTACTGGTCTCCCCAGTTGCATGGGTGACAAAATCCACCACAATGTGGGATCACGGATGGCAAGGCTGGGTAAGGGTCTTAGCAGTCTGGCCCCAGGTTGGTTACTTGTCTTGTTTCTAGAACAGATGTCACAGGCTGCCACAAAGGTCCTGACATTCTGCTGCATAGTAGACCACCAAAAATGTTGCCTGAGGACAGCGAGAGTCCGAACCACCCCAGGGTGGCTGGCTAAAAGGGAGCTACAGTATATTGCCACTGAAACACCTGGGAGCACATGCAAAGAGGCACATAAAGGCAGTTGGGTGAGCCATTACCTGGTCCCAGATCACCAAACAGGGTGTTCTGTATGGCAGTTTCTGTGTTGAGTCAGGCAGTGGCCACTAGACAGTGAACAGGGGGAATGGGTTCAGTGGTGTCTTGCTGAGAGTTTGGAGAAAACTGCCTGGAGAGAGCATCCTTAGAGCCTGGTCTAAAAGAGAGCACAAAGTTAAAACGTGAGGACAATGACCATCTGGCTTGGCGTGAGTTAAGCCATTTGGCAGACTTTATGTACTTAAGATTCTTATGATCTGTCCATATGGTGAATGGCATCTCAGTACCCTCCAAACATCTCCAGTCCTCTAGGATCAGCTTGATCGCAAGCAATTCTCAATCTCCTATGCCATAGTTGTGTTTAGCAGGCATCAGGCAATGAGAAAAGAATGCGCAGGCATCTATCTTATTGTCCTTGACTGATCTCTGAGACAGAATGTCTCCAATGCCTGTGTCAGAGGCAAATTGAGAAGCTGGTTCAAGGATGATGAGAACATGTCCCGTGGTGAATTTGCTCTTTAGTGAGGTAAACGTATTCTCACCATGGTTAGTCCAAGAAAAAGGACACTTGGAGGATGTGAACTTGGTCAGGGGAGCGGCAATGGAGCAATAGTTCCTGATAAACCTCCGATAAAAATTAGCGAACCCCAAGATATGCTGCAACTTCTCATGGGAGGAGGGAATGGGCCACTCAGAGACTGCTTTGACTTTGTTGGGGCCCATTTGGACTGCCTCTGGGGATATCACAAAGCCCAGAAAGGAAACTGTGTGCTTGTGAAACTCTCACTTCTCTGCCTTAGCAAACAGTTGATTCTCCAGGAACCGTTGCAGGACTTGCCACACATAGAATCAATGAGTTTCAAGTGAGGGAAAAAAAATAAGAATATCATCGAGGTATACAAAGGCAAACTGGTTAATGAAATCTCATAGGATATCATTGATCAGAGCTTGGAAGACAGATGGGGCATTAGTATGCCCAAACAAAAAATAAATATTCATAGTGACCAATAGGGGTATTAATGCAGTCTTCCACTTGTCCCCTTCCCTTAGTCGCACTAGATGATAGGCATTGCAGAGGTCCAATTTGGAAAATAACTGAGCCCCCCTGTATTAATCTAAAGGCAATGGACATGAGTGGTACCACTTACACTGATGGGGGCCTTTCTGTGTGGAGTTTGCATGTTCTCCCCGTGTGTGCATGGGTTTCCTCTGGGTGCTCTGGTTTCCCCCACAGTCCAAAGACATGTAGTTAGGTTACCTGGCTACTCTATATTGCCCATAGGTGTGAATGTATATGAGTGTGCAGAAAGGAACTGGCCACCCTACTGCTGCAATTCTGGCCAAGTCAACCAAAAATGGTTCGCCTCAAGTCCGGATCAGGTTCACCAGTGATGATGATGACGAGTCAATGCAGGAATGATGACAGACTGCTAGTGATTCTGAGATGTATTTGTCCATGGACTCTGTAAACATCCCTGGGAGTGGGTGAAACACTGAAGCACAGTCAGGTGGTTAAATGGTGGTAAATTTGGTCTTTTTTATTCTCTTCGCCAGCTTTTCAGCTTACTTGAATGGGTGATACTTTACACACATTCACACACGCACAGCACATGAGTGCTCTACTCAGGAGATGAATGCCACCTATTCACTCTGTCCCTCCTTATCAGCCCTCAGCCATTACTGTAAAACATACACACAGCATCAATTAACCACAGGTGTGATCAATTTGCCACTCACCTTCCCTGGCCTCACCCTCCATTCACAAAGTGACACTTTACCATGCCCCCGCTGCCACATACCCCACCGCTCTACTCAGACCGGAGAGCCATCCATCCTGCAGCTGACTCCCCCCCGATGGGAAAGAAAGTTGGTGAGAAAGAAAGGGGGAGAGAAAACACAGGTTGTTAGGTATGCCCAATGTCACCTGAATAAGTAGGAACAGTATACATATTGCACTG
>JAODOF010000016.1:15925521-15938329 GCA_027576175.1 Sciades proops | reverse complement strand
TAAATCTCCTGTGGCTCACTTGTGATTACGATCTTGAAAAATAACTTTAGAGTGCTGACATTTAATCTATCTCTCACTAGCAACCAACCTAAATCAGAATGCATTTTGGCAATTGGTGTGTCAAACGGACATTTCAAGGCCAGCCTACAGGCCTTGTTTTGTATCACTTGTAGCTTTTTAGAACATGACTCTGAAACACTGGCCAGTACAGGTGAACAATAGTTCAAGACTGATAGCACCAGGGCTTGAATTACAAACTTACACACAACATCAGGTATATAACAAGCGTATCTTCTAACATAGGCTAAGTTTGTTGAGAGTTTTGTCATAAGATGTTTTATATGAAGATTCCAGGAGAGTGATGGATCCATATGTAAACCCAAGAGGACTGATTCAGTTACCTGTTCAACCTTCTCTGAGCCGATTACAAGGCTCAAAGAAGTGTCGGGTAAAAGAGCAAGCCTGCGGACAGTTCCAAATAACATGCATTTTGTTTTCAGTACATTCATAACAAGGCGATTGGCACTAACCCAGCTTGACACTTTTAAAAGGTCAGGTTGCAAAGCTGCTACAATAGCACTGACTGACTTGGCCGCCCTGTATAGTGATGTATCATCAGCATACATTTCAATAGAACACTGTGATACGGTCAACGGAAGATCATTTGTATAAAGGGTAAATAACAATGGACCTAGACAACTACCCTGTGGTACTCCACATTCAAGTCCCAGTGGCTCTGAGAAATGACCATTAATGTAAACAACCTGAGTTCTATTATGTAAATAGCTTTCAAACCAAGCCAGAACACCTGGTTGAAAACCATAAGATTTAAATTTAGCAAGAAGAATACTGTGATCAACAAGATCAAACGCAGCACTAAAATCTATGTATACAACTCCAACTATCTCCCCCCTATCCATAGCTGACAGCCAGTCATCTGTCATCTTAACCAAGGCAGTAGTGGTCGAATGATTAGGACGATAAGCGTGTTGTACAGTTGACACAATGTTGTTAATGGTTACATACTGCAAAATCTGATCATGAACAACTCTTTCTAACACTTTGCTCAACACTGGAAGTAAACTAATTGGCCGACTGTTTTTTCCAGTAAGCCGTATTCTTGAATTTTTAGGTAGAGGGCGTACTTTTGCTACTTTCCATTGACTGGGAAAAAAGCCGGTGATTAATGACTGATTGACAATATGGCGCACAGGTGCTTCTATATACAAAGAGGACAATCTCATTAATCTATTTTCCATCTGGTCCACACCGCATGTTGCTGACATAGGTATGTCAGTCAACAGCTTCAGAATATCATCCCTGCTAATTGTGTGGAATTTCAGTTGGCATTCTTTATCAAACATAATATTTTGATCAATCAGTTCAGTCACAGTCAAATTCGGGAGTTCTGTGTCTGTTCTGTAAGTTTTAATCTTGTCTATATAATAGTTTTTAAAATAGTTGGCAATGTCAGATGGTTTTGTAATGAACTTGCCATCAACTTCCACACAAGATGGAGAGTGGGTATTACAACGGCCGAGTAATGTGTTGACTGATTTCCACATCTGTTTATGATTATTGACATTCTCCATTATCTTAGTCTTGAAGTAAATATCTTTCTTCCTTCTATTCATTTTTACTACATGATTCCATAGTTTCTTATACACTGCCCTATCTGATGGCAATGAGGAAGCATCCGCAGCGGCTTTTGCTTCATCTCTCATTAACATGGTTTCTTTTAACTCTGCATCTAACCACGGAACCTGATTAGACCGTACAGTAAAACGCCTTACAGGTGAGTTTAGATGAGTTTATGACAAATGCAGGACACACGTAAGAGTCACCACCAGGGCCCCAGTAAGGCCAACACAGCCCACACCCTAAGTGGGTGATAGACTAACAGGTTCTTTATACTGTGGTCATTGGGGAGAGGTTCGGGTTGGGTGACCCTTCATCCTTCTTGATGTTTGGTGCTCTGAGTGCAGGCATGCCCTTTCACACTCTTCCCAACTCACCAAGACTTAGGGACACCCTAATCTGTCACCAACTCCTTCCTATACTCATTGTTTTCCTTGTCCTCTTCCTTCCCTTCAGGTTTGGGCATTGGCACTTGCTTGCAGTGGCTGACATGTATCCACGTGGCTCTCTCACAAACCTTAACAGTGTCATCAGGAGGATCTGGTATGGATCAAGCCACCTGGGGTGTCTCCAGCTTTTATGTTGGAAGTCCTTCACCACTGTCCAGTTGCCAGGCTGCAGATCATGAAGTGCACCCATTGCAGGCTGTGGAAGAGCGTCTTTCACCTGCTTGTGAGTGGCACACAAAACAGAAGATAGTTCTGCACAATAATACAACATTTCGTCTTCACGCAAATTTGTTGTTTGGGGTGGCATCGGGTTTGGCCCCATTCCTGTGTTTGCCGCCCTGTCAAACAGTACCTCAAATGGGCCAAGTTTGTTTTTTGGTCTTATGCGCATGTGCATATGGAAAAGAACAATAGGGAGGGCTTTTACCCAATTTAGTCCTGTTTCTGCACAGCATTTAGCCAGTTTGTTTTTTTCAGAGTGCTATTCTCTCTTTCTACTGTGACCCTGCTCAAGAGATGGTATGCACAATGCTAGGTCTATCCCCAGCATCTCTCCTACCTGTTTGAAGGCTTGGTTGACAAATAGGGTCCCATTATCACTACTTATTTTCTGTGGAATACCCCCCGGGAATTATTTCAGACAGCAGGAACTTTGCTCTTGCATCTTGTTTGGATGTAAGAAAAGCTTCTACCCACTAAGGAAACATCTACTATTACAAGACAATATTTCTTCCCTTCAGTGGGTGTCATTTCAATGAAGTTAATCTGTCAATGGTCAAATGGGACCAGGTGCCTACCCATGCCATTGTGTGTGGCGCAGATAGAACATTTTTGGGAAAATACTGTGAAGCCTTTAGTGAACCAGTGCTTAACCTTTGTACTCATTATTCCCCCTTTTGATATGTGGCTTCACCCATATATCAACTTGGCAAAATGCTGAAAGTACCCCCTGCGGCAGACACGGCTTACCGAAATCTGGACCATACCAAATGCCACACTTTTCACAGCCCACTTTCTTCCACTGCCGAATCTCTGCAGTGTAGCTCAGTTTTGCAGGTCCTGCAAATCAAGTGTAGGTGTTAGTGCTGTAGAAGAAACAGAGGTTGGTGAATGCGTGTGAAGCCTTTACAGCAGCGTCTGCAGCAGCATTACCTAAGGAAACAGGATCAGAGGCATTAATGCGGGCATCACACTTACAAATTGCTACTTGTTTAAAAAGAAAAGCAGTATCAAGAAGCTGTTGAATAAGCATGTGATGTGTAATAGGCTTCCCCATGGAAGTAAGAAAGCCTCCATGCTTCCACAGGGTGCCAAAGTCATGGACATCACCAAAAGCATACCTACTGTCCGTGTAGATAGTTGCCGACTTACCTTCAGCTAATCTGCATGGCTTCTGTGAGGACCACAAGCTCTGCCACCTGTATGGAATAATGCTTAGGGAATGACCCTGTGACAAGAACAGAATGTTCTGAAACAACTGCAAAACCAACCTGACTTGTGCCTGACTCAGGATTTCACAAAGCAGACCCAGCCACAAAAAGGATCAGGTCTGGAATTTGTAGTGGGACCTGAGAGAGATCCGGACATGGACTGCAGATCTTAGAAACCACCGTGATGCAGCAATGGGGCACTCCATCCTCCTCTATTGGAAGGACAGTCGCAGGATTCAAGACTGTGCAACATTTCACTGTGATATTAGGCATTTCCAAGAGATCTGCACTGTACCTGAGTCAGCATGCTGCTAATAAATGTGATGTCTTTTGTTCAAATAAAAGCATTGAAATCGCATGAGGGACTAAAAGCGTTAGGTCCACATACCCCACAACATCCCTGGATGTGACCACTGCCTTTTCAGCTGCAGCAATTGCCCTAAGGCAGAATAGAAGTCCCGCAGCCACAGGCTCCAACTTGGCCAAATAACAGGCAACCAGTCGTAACTTACCTCCATGCTCTTGCAGGAACACTGAGGTCGTACAACCATTTTGCTCATCTATGGTCTGAGTAAAGGGATGTGTTGGATCTGGAATATCCAGTGTGAGTGTACTTTGAAGAGCTGTTTTTAGTCGAATAAATGCCTCCCCTCTGCCTCAGGGGTCCAAGTAACAGTGTTGTGTGCTTGGAGTCCCTTTCCATGGATCAGAGAGCTGAGGGGAGACTCAAGAACAGCATAATTAGGTATGAAAGAATGACGATAGGAGCACATCCCTAAGAATGACCTCATTTGTATCTTTGTAGCAGGTTTGGGAATGGTTTGGATGGCAACAACTTTGCTGTCACTAAGTGACCTACCCAAGCTAGAGATTTTATGTCCTAAGAACTTAACAAGCACCTGGACAAATGGAAGCTTATGGAGGCTTGCCTTGTGTCCTTCTGCAGCAAGATGCTACAGAAGTTTTATGGGGTCTCGTCTACACTGCTCTTCAGTGGGCGAGGCCAGCAGAAGGTCATCCACATACTGGAGAAGGGCAGATCCTTCAGTCAGAAAACAGAAACTAAGGCTCTGCCTCAGGGCTTCATTATAAATGGTGGGTGATTCACAATAGCCTTGACACAGACATGTAAAAGTGGAGGGGCAGCCCTCAAACTGAAAAGCAAACCAATACTGGTTGTCTGGGTGCATGGGGATGCTGAAGAAAGCATTGGCCAAGTCCACAACTGAAAAATGAGTGCTATTAGGTGGTATCCGTGAAAGGATAGTATGTGGATTTGGGATATTTGGGGCTCTAGCATGGGCAGCAGCATTGATGGCCTGCAAGTCTTGCACAAAACGCCATTCCAGGTTGGCCTGGTTCAATGTGTTTCTTAATGGGGAAGATAGGAGCGCGCACAAGGGAGTTGTGCTGCTTTTAAGGAGTTGAACACAGACCTAATGCCCTCTATGGCCTCAGGTTTTAATGGATATTGGCTTCAACATGGCCTGAAATCTGATTTTGGGGTCATCACCACTGGTTTCATGCCTTTTATGAGGCCTACATCATGTTTACCTGTTGCTTAGAGATGTCTCACTTCTGTGAGACATGGAGACTCAATGGTCAATTTGGGAAACTGATAATTAGCCCATTTGCCCTCCTCCCCCAGGCCTTTTCCTGCCAAAACAATTCTCACTGTAAAGACAATGAAATTTAGGTCCATCTGATAAACACCTAATGTTTTGCTGTACAGTACCATCAGATCTTCGGTATTGCACCAGTCACACTCATTCACACATGCACACACCCACAGGCCCAAATCTTTCCAGCAAGCCCCCTTTTCTTTCACCAATGTCACATGCAGAACTATGTGAGAGTCAAACACAAGACTCTTGCCAGACTCTTCCTGAGAAGGACTAACATACACCACACATCTGTGCACTGACCAAAACATGTTTCTAAGAACAATCTTCTCATACTGCTCATCCTCTCTCCACCATTCTTGCTCAAACTTAATGTCCGGCATATCACAGCTCATATGGCATTCAGCAGGTAACATATATTCTGTGTTGTATGGATGTGCAAAGTGCAAAGGAGCAAAGTGTTTTTGCTCTTTCAACCAGTTTACGGTTCACAGATAAGATATCTGAGGGCGCCAGTCTCCATTTATACACACACGAGACGTAGGGTCTAAACTTACCATAATCGAGCTAGAGTTATCCTTCATTGAGGGCCTTACCACTTTAATCCCCTAAGGGGTGCTGATGAGACTTAAGTTTGTGCATTAAGTCTCTACCTAATAGGTTTACTGGACAGCAGTGTGACCACAAAAATGAGAATTTGAAAGTTTCAGACTCACTGAGGCTGCATGGGAGGGAAACAGTTGATTTCTCCAGAACCTGTTGTCCTGAAGTGCCCACAGTTTTCTGGAACCATCCACTGATCTTTGGCAGAGCGGAAAAATCTGAAATCTTAATTACAGAGTACCATGCTCCCGAGTCTACTAGAAAGCTGAGAGATTTACCAGACACAGTTAGAGAAAGCATAGGCATTTTTTGACACACTTCATTTGTATATGAGTGTATGTTCATACATAGTGGACTCTTTCCCCATCTTCTAAATGTGTGATAGCAACATGCAAAAGCAAAGCAGAGTCTTCGTTATTAACAGGATCTGAGGGGAGTTGAGCTAGCTCTCAGTCTGCCTCCTCTATGGTCAGCCCTAAACTTGCCTTTTTATCCTTTTGGGGGCAGTCATGGGCCCAATGATCTTGTGCACCTCTTTTCCCATGTCCACAACCTTGACCTGCACCCCAGGCTTCATGTCCATCCCCCACTACTTGTACCATTTTGAGCATGGCTTTGTGCATTGTGTCGTCTCTGGCTTTGTTGCGCCCCACTTTTGTTCAGCCGCTTCTCTGTATGTATAGCATGTCTCTTGAGCTCAGACAGCTTGCAGACTTCCCATGTAACACACCCGTCTTTGACCATTCTTGCAATCTCGGGCTTCAGGCCATTCAGGAAGGCATTCTTCAAATGAGCTTCATAGGGTGTGACCTGGCTACTGATGGCCAGGTCATGTGGTCTTTCCAAGCCAGAATGTGTATCATGGACAATTGTGAGGTGTTGTAAGTATTGCAAGACAGTTTCACCCTCCTCCTGTTTGCAGTTCGTGACTTGTGTGACATCCATGCACACTGGAAATTGTTCAATCAGGAGGGCTTGCATGGCTGTAATAAAAAGTCACAGTATGCTCTGTTAACACCATCTTCCCACCCTGGGTCCCACACACGAATTTCTGTTTCAGGGAACACAGTGTGAACCTTACTGAACTCTAGCCCCAGTTTCTTTGAAAAGACATGGCACATTTCATGACAAGTGAGGAAATAAGTCGTACAGAAATGAAGCAGGTCCTCAGCACACTTCAGACCCCCATGTTGCCTAGGGTCCTTTATTTCGGCAGCCATCTCCATAATCTCCTGGGTTTTCTGGGCTGACGACAACGACCATTGGCATACACTGTAAAAAGTGTGATTGGTCTGAATTAATATTTATAAAATAAATATTAGTAACATATACATGAAAAAAAGACTGTGTGTAGTTTGGTATATTATTTTGATTTAATCAATTTTTAATTACTTAACAATTGCATTTTACTAATTTCAGTTTGAATAAATTCAGCTAAAAATCACTGTGTAAACTCTCATTATATTTTATCAGCAAAGTTAACGATGTCGAAAATTAATAAATTCTACTCATTGGGGGCTCTTTACTCGCCGTACACTTCCGCCCAGAATGCGCGCCAAACACGGACACGTCTTCCACACAGCCGACAACTGACCGCCGTTTTCTCTCAAGGTAAGAGCTTCAATAACGCTTTATTATCTTGCCCCAGCAGTTGAACATCACGCTTACCCCCATAGTGTATATGAATAAATGTAAAATAAATATAATAAATGATATTAAAATAGTTATTTTTATATATCCCCTCTTCTGAGTTGGTGATTAAGATATTAATTTATCCAAATGACCTAAAGTTATGCATTTTATTTCAGGTGCATGAAGATCAACAATTCACCAATAGGTATGTCCACTGTTTTTTAATACCATTTTCATAACTTGTTATAAGTGATGTTAAAAACTGAAAATTCCAACCTAAATTTGAAATAAAAGTAGCATTAAAATATATATTTCATAGACATACGTTTCAATTATGATGACACATGGTTTGTAGAATATTGTTGTGAACATTCTTTAGATGACAGACAACTATTTAAATGTACAAGATTGAAAAAGAGCCAACACTAACATCAAAGTCCCCGATTTTATTTGTTACTGTACATTATGTAATTGTTGGCACTGGTAATGAAGTAGGTTATTAAAAAGTAGTGTACTGTACTGTATATATGGTATAAGGTAATAGGACCTTTTTCCCTCATTACTTTAGGTTTTTGCCTATGGGATGGCAGTGTAAAATCTGCAATGCTTTCTCTTCAACAAAAGGGAACCTACTGAAGCATTACAGACTACATCACGCAACATTTGGTCGTGGGCAATCTCAGCCATGTCTCTATGGTTGTTGCCCTTGCACATTCAAAACTCAAGGCGCGCTTCGCACACATTTGTCCAGGTACCATGCAGCTGAGGAAAGTCTGCACCAAAGTGTCATCTCCGCTTTTAAGTGTTTCGTTTGTGATACTCATTGTTCTACTGAGAAGGACTACTTTCAGCATATTGGACATCATCTGAAAATCCATGAAACTGTCTTTTGTGTGTTTGAGGGATGCATTTTTTGGACAAATATTTACAATACATTTTTGAAACACAAAAGCAGAAAACACCAGTCCTATTCTTTGAGTAATTTTAAGCAAGCTGTATTTGAGAGACACTATAATCACACTGATGACCTCTCTGATTTACCAGAGGCTAGTGCTGATGAGGGAACTAGTTCAGATTGTGATCCTGAAATTGCACCATATCTAGTTCTTAAAAGAATTGCTTTACTTCTGCTGAAGCTAGAGAGCATCTGTAATGCATCTGTGAGATGCATTGATGCCTTGGTTGAAGACCTTCACTTCATTTCATCTTCAGCGTCTGTTGCTGTTGTTAGAACTACACTTGATTCAACACTGAGATTAAATAAATGCACTGTTGACCAGGCCATAGTCACTGACTTGGCAGAACAGTTGTGCAACTTCCATCCCATTAGTACAGCTCTAGGGGCAGATGGTCCTCTTAGTTCAACTTTTAGGAGAAGAAGGTATTTTAAGGAGCATTTCCAGTGTGTTGACCCTGTTGAATATATTCTTGATTTTCAAAAGAAGAAGACCTTTCAATATGTGCCCATTCTCAAGACTTTGCAGGAAATTGTGAAGAATAAAGACGTTGCAGAGGGAATCTTATCCAGGTGTTCAAATAGCACTGATTACTTTAAGTCAATTTTTGATGGTAAATGTTACAAACTAAATGATTTTTATGCTGGAGAAGAAACAAAACTCTCAATAATCCTGTATGTAGATTACTTTGAGGTGTGTAACCCACTAGGGACCTCAAGGAAGAAATACAAAATTACAGCAATTTATTGGGTTTTGGCAAATTTGCCATGTGAGTTGCAATCTGAATTAACATCAATACACCTGTCTTTACTTTGCAGAGCTGTTGATGTCAAACAGTTTGAATACAAAATAGTTTTGGAACCACTCTTGAAAGATCTTGTCACTCTAGAACAGGAAGGGGTTTTCATTCCTAGTGCTGGAAAAAGTATTAAAGGGACAGTACACTGTGTTGCAGCTGATAATCTCGGTGCACATTCTGTCAGTGGTCTAGTTGAAAGTTTCACAGGGCCATACACCTGTAGGTTTTGCCTTGGACATTCTTCAAAGTACCAGACACACAAAGTGCGAGGTGGAGCATTTCCACTTCGTACAAAGGAGGACCATAGATTACATGTACAAACTGTTAGAGAAAATCCCAGTTTAACACATTGCTTTGGTGTAAAGCGGTCATGTCCACTGACTGACACATTGACTCACTTTCATTTTGTCTCTGGGTACCCACCAGATGTACTTCATGATATCTTTGAAGGGATCGTTCCAAGGGAACTGGCATTGTGTATTCAAGTTTTCACCAAGAAGAAGTACTTCAGCTTAACTCAACTTAACAAGTTAATTACACGTTTCCCATATAAGGGCTCAGACAAGACCAATAGCCCTCACGAAATCCCTCAAAATTACACAAGTCACAAATCTATAGGGGGAAATGCTCACGAGAACTGGACCCTGATACAGTTGTTGCCACTCATTATTGGTTCACTGATACCTGAGGGTGATTCTGCTTGGCAGGTTCTTCTCACTTTAAAAGACATTGTTGAGCTGGTGGTTGCTCCTATTCATACACCTGAGAGTATTGCATACCTTGACTTTAAAATATCTGAACATCGTGACAGACTATTGGCAGTTTTTCCAGAAGAGAGACTAACACCCAAACACCACTTTCTGGAACATTACCCAGCACTGATAGAACAATATGGACCTCTGGTTGGTGTATGGACAATGCGCTTTGAAGCAAAGCACCGCTTTTTTAAGCAAGTTGTGAGGCACACAAACAACTTTAGAAATGTCTTGCTGACCCTTTCAACGAGACATCAGATGATGATGGCATACCACCTGCAAACAGATGGTGGAAAGCAGGCACTGTGTGTTGCTAAAATATCAGAGGTGCCTTTGACTGTGCTGCATCCAGACATACAGGAAACCTTACGAGAAACATCACCACTGTTGTCTACTGTGATGTTAGCCAAGACTGTCACCTGTTATGGAACAAGGTACAATGTTGGGATGATCCTGTCTTATGGCTCTACAGGTGGACTTCCTGATTTTGCTGAGATTATTCAGATTGCTATTTTGGACAACTGTGTACATTTTATTGTAAAGTTACTCGCTGCCTGGTATGAAGAGCACCTAAGATCTTTTCAGTTGGAGGACACTGGGAAAATGGCACTTGGGGAGCAGCAGAAACTTGGTGATGTCTACCCCTTGGCTGCATACTGTACAGTGTGGGACGAAAACGCTTGGTTACACTCAAACATCACATCTGTTGTTCAGTTTAGGTAAATGACATTATATTGAACTTTACAGCTTATGTTATCTGTATTCCAGCAATTTCATGAGTTATAATTTTGGCATACACATTTATTATTATTCTCTAATTCAGGTGTCCCACTAATAATTATTAAGTTTGTTAAATAAATTTATCTTAAAATGCCTATATAAATAGATTAAATAAAAAGTTAAATGATTTAAGAATATTAAATCTTATTTTCATATTTGAATGGTTAATAATTTAATGTCAAATGTAATGCAAAAATACTTAAAGACTCACTGTTATTGTATTAATTCATCTTCAATTCATAAAACTAAAAGCAATTTAACACATATGATAGCAGCATTAATTTACATTAGATACATAACTAATAACAAACATGGCAATACACAGAAAATTTGCAGAGTTCCAGTTGCCTATTTGGTAGTTGGATGTAATCGGCAACTTTTACTTGGAGTGGTTGCATCTAAGGGATCACAATGGAAAACAGACATGATTGAGTTAGTCCAAGTGGTGGCAAAACATTGAAATAATTTTCAATTAAAAATTATTTAATTTTGTCAGTAATTTATCATGTGATGGCAGAATTAGGAAATGTTAATTGAAAATTAATGTGTATATCAATTATCATTAATGTTCTCGCTTTTGTTGTTGTTTATTGTATTGTTTCTTTTTTATGGTGGCACAGTCCAGGCTCTTCATTATATGTGTGGTCTAAGCCTCTGTTTCTGTCTGTTCATATTCTTATAATCAGGCTGGCAGAGATGGAGGAAAAGCTGCGAGTCATCATTGAGGACCAAATTGAGAAGTTGGTCCTTCCATCAGGAATCCCACCTACTGTTGAGGAGCTGCAAACTATTGTCAAAGAGAATTTTGGGATTTCTGGGGAGTTCAGTCTTCAGTATTTGGACCCTGAATTTGAACAATACTTCACTCTGCATAAAACTGACCAAATTAAACATAAAGACACTATAAAGGTTGCCTATGCTACCCCGATTGTTCTTAACTTGCAGCAAGTTCATGAAAGTTTGGACATTTCTTTTGGCCAACAGTCAACTGACTGTGACTCAGAGTCTTATACAGAGTCATCTGTATCAAATGCAGAGTCCTCTGCTGGAACATCATCCTCACAGGACACCATTATCCTGCCTAGACGCAGAAGCACCACTGAACGATGTCAGTCATGGCCAAAGCAGTTCCCCGTTCCACAGTTTGCATATGAGACTGAGATGTGCCTTGAAAGAGCCGATGAAGACTACAAAAAGAATGGAACACTTCTGACTGCCTCAAAGGTCAAGGCAGACATACTGGAAAAGCTGGCAGAAGCTATATATATGTATACAGCTTATCCATCAAGTGCACAGATAAGTGATGTTGCTGAGGCACTTGTTAAGAAATATCCTTGTCTGAAGGAACCTGGCTCCTTCTCAGGTTACTATGGCTGGCAACAAAGCCTCAAATACAAGATGGCAAATTATCGTACCAAACTCAGAGGCTACGGTGTTCCAGAGGTGATGTGCAATGCCTTGAAGCGCAAGAGCCCTGCAGACCAGAAGTCTGCAAAGAATGTGAAAAAGCCTCGAAAGGCAGAAGTAAACTACCTTCCCCCTTACCCAGCAGGAGAGGATGAGGAAAGTCAAGAACAGGAAAGGATTCAGTTGCTAACAGAAGTAATGAAAAGAGACAACAACAAATTGATCAAAGAAAAGATGGCCAAAACCTTTGCACACCGAAGAAATGAAATCATCAACCAATCACCCTCCATAGAGGACATCAGAGCCAGGTGGCCGGCTCTATTTGAGGCATCTAGTGTGAGTTACAAGTGTATAGTAATCAGAAATATTCCTTTGTAGTTGTGAGAGGTCTGCAATTTGAAACAATATGTGTTAAGTTACTGCCATCTGTTTTCTAAATCATGTTTTCTGGTATTTTCAAGATAAAAAATGGTTTACAGGTTACATTATTTTTCTTTTAGATCCAGGATGAGTTCCACAGAATCACAACGGTGCACCTGGAACCAAAGTTCATGTCCAAGCTGGATGAGTACTCTCCCAGGCTTCTGAACCTCTTCCATGCAAAGGGCGGAGCCATGGGGTTAAAGTTGCAGACTGTCCTACTAAAGGTATCCTAAGTCTGGGCATATTATGTTTAAGGATTTTGACCATCTACAAGAATGTGTATTAAAGTGCATATCTTTTTAAATACAGTAGTT
>JAODOF010000016.1:15390060-15400918 GCA_027576175.1 Sciades proops | reverse complement strand
CAATCAAGTCAATATCAGTTCCAGGTTAAATTGTGCTCATAATGACTGAAAATACACTTTACAGATCCAAAGACATTTAACTGGACAGTCTATTACACCCTGGCGTAAAGTTTACTATATAAGGCACAATGTTCCACTGCATAATTGGAACATTTTAAATTTACATGTATACGTGTTAGTCAGTCTGTTGCTCCCTGCTGGCAGGATCTAAAGAACATTTCCATCATTTTTTGTGTTTTCTTTTCCAGTGCCCTCCTCTGGTGACAGAACAGGAACTGACACACCTTGCACACTTCCATTATATATATGGAATCACGGCCATCATCGCTTCCTAACCGCCAGTGATGGCTCATCATGTTATTGAACAGGATGGCTAAAAATCTATTAATGTCTATTAGTCTGTGAGTCACTTGTCATTACTACACTATATGGCCAAATATATATGGACATCTGTCCTAATTACTGAGTTCAGGTGTTTCCGTTTAATGAAATGGGTTTCCACAGCTGCACACAAGCCTACAATTATTATGTACAGTGCCAAGCGTCAGTTAGAGTGGTGTTTAAGTACACTGCTACTGGACTCTGGTGCAGTGGGAACATGTTCTCTGGTATGGTGAATCACACTTCACTATATGGTAGTCTAATGGACGAAGCTGGGTTTGGCAGATGCCAAGAGAATGTTGGAATGCAAAGTGCTAGCAGTAACGTTTGGTGGAGGAGGGATAACAGTCTGGGGCTCAGCCACTTAGTTCCAGTCAAGGGTAATGTTAATTCTACAATATACAGAAGTGTTGTAGTCAAGACCACCTAAGCCGAGACCAAGTCATGTCCAAGACCAGGGTGCATCAAGACCAAGACCAAGACTTTGAGAGGTTGAGATCAAGTCAAGACCAAGACCAAGGCAGGGCGAGACCCAATCAAGACCAGGACCAGACCACTGCATATGAAGGAGGGCGGGGTGGCTGTTAACAGGAAGAAAAATTTTGAATTAGCAATAAGTCATGTTATTGGTCACATTTGAAGCAGGAAATTTTATCCAATCACAGTAATGATGTTAACAAATAAATCAGATAAAAATAAATAAATCTATTTTGTCAGTAAACCTGCTGAAATCATCCAAACTACAAACATGGACACTCTTCCCAGAATTCACAGCGCCCTCTGTCTTCTGACTATTAACCGCAGCTGTCACTCATCACTCTAATTAGTCCCTCTGCCTATTTAAACCCCACTCTAACACCACTTCATTGCGAAGTATTGTTCTGCTATCCCCACTTCATACCAAGCCTTGTTGTTTCTGACTGACTCTCATTCTTCTGACCTTTGCCTCTCTCTTTCACGTTTACTCTATTGTCTTCTCCCATTTACTCTGTTTGCTGATTGCCCGACCCTCGCTAGTACCATGACTCTGATTCTCATCTCACGTTTTGGCTTGTTCACTGTTTGCTCTACGTTCCTCTTCTGCGCATACATCCATAAGTGCCTGCACTGTGACAGGATACTTTGCCACCAGAAGCAGAAAGGGTGAAGCAGACAGCTCTCAACACTCAAGGATGCTTATTAGGAGAACATCAGCAGATGCTAGCCGACCTTAACACAAGGATGTCTCAACTAGCATCTGTGATGTCGCAGGACCCCCTAACGCGCTCTGAGCCATCTCCAAGCCCAGTGCTACAACTTCCTGCTCCGGAGAAATTCGCCAGAGACCTGCTCGCTTGTAAAGGTTTCCTTCTCCAATGCTCCATGTACTTCACTGCCATGCCTAACATGTCTGATGAGCATAAGATCGTTAAATTCCTCTCTTTTCTCATGGGTAAAGCCATTCGATGGGCCAGTGCCATTTGGAACAAAGGCAGCGAACCAACGAAGTCTTATGAGCAGTTTCTTGCTCAATTCAAAAGGGTTTTTGACCACGAACACGAGTGCATCAAAGTAGGTGAAAGCTTACTCACCATGTCACAAGGTTCCAGAAGTGTGGCAGAGTATGCTCTAGAATTCAGAACACTAGCAGCCACTAGTGGATGGAATGATCCTGCTCTGAAGGCTGTCTTTTGCCAAGGGCTGTGCCCTGAGATACAGAGTGAACTTGCCTGCCGAGTTAAACAATTAACACCGGATTCTCTCATTGACCTCGCGATTCATCTGGGCAATCTCCTGACTCATTGACCCTCCCTGCAGGAGAGTGGAAAGCCAGCTCTGATCCCAGAGGACAGTTCTGTATGGACATCTCACCCACCCAGTTAACTCGCTCCGAATGTGCTAGGAGGAGAAGGGAGGGGCTCTGTTTCTACTGTGGAAGCTCTGAACATCAGCTCAACTGCTGCCCCATTTGTCCTCCTTGTCCATCTTCTGCAGAGTGTTGGTCAGCCCATGTAAGTCCCACACGCAGGTTCAGTTGCAAGTCGTTCAAGATTCCAGTGTCATTAAATTTGACTTCTTCCACCCACATCCTCTCTGCTTTCATGGACTCTGGAGCGGAGGGGAACTTTGTCAGCAGCGCTGTCACCCAGAAGTTCAACTTGCCAACAACCCCTCTTCAAAGTGTGCTCAGCATTCACACAATCGATAGAGGACCCATAGGAGATGGTCTAGTCACCCTACGTACTGCTCTCATTTGCATCCAAGTGAGTGCCCTCCATTCTGAGCTCATTTCACTTTGTCACTACCACCGTCCATCATGACATCATTCTTGGTTACCCTTGGCTCCAACTCCACGATCCCTTGATTTCTTGGCAGAGCAAAGAGATTCTACAATGGTCGCCAACATGCTTTCAAGGCTGCATCTCTCATCCTAAAATCACTCTCGCCTCCACCTCTGTGGAGAGTCCTCAGCCCGACTCCATGGACAGTGATCCTGAATGTTATCTTGACCTCAAAGAGGTTTTTAGTAAGGGTAAGGCATGTGGGTTACCACCTCACAGGCCATACGACTGTGCTATCGACCTACTGCCAGGCATGTCACCACCAAGAGGGCACATCTACCCTCTTTCTCAGAAGGAGCAAGCTGCCATGGAGGAGTACATCCAGGAAGCCCTCAAACAGGGCTACATTTGTCCTTCAAAGTCTCCAGCCTCAACGGGCTTCTTCTTTGTGGAGAAACATGGTGGTGATGGTCTTCACCATGTATTGACTACAGGGGATTGAACCAAGTGTCAGTCAAGTACCCTTATCCACTTTCTCTTGTTCCAGCAGCCTTGGAACAACTCAGATCAGCCAAGATCTTTTTTAAGCTCGACTTACACAGTGCATATAATCTCATCCAGATCAAAAGGGGTGATGAGTGGAAAACAGCATTCAGCACCATCACCGGCCATTTTGAGTACCGGGTAATGCCGTATGGCCTTTCTTCAGTGCCTAGTTTGTTCCAGTTTCTCATCAACGAAGTGTTACGGGACATGCTAGGCAGATATGCCATTGCCTATATCGATGACATCTTAATATACTCTCCCGATGAAGAAAGCCACATAGAGCATGTTAAGATGGTCCTCAAATGCCTGCTCCAGAAATCACCTCTACATCAAAGCAGAGAAATGTGAGTTCCATCAGCATCGTATCTCCTTCCTGGGATACATCATCAGCTCTGAAGGAGTCAGTATGGACCCATCTAAGGTCTCTGCAGTCATGTCTTAGCCCACGCCAACATCCATTAAGGAGCTTGAATGTTTCCTAGGTTTTGCAAACTTCTATCACTGTTTTATTTGGGGGTTTAGCTTGATCACTGTCCCTCTGACTGCACTATTCAAGAAGGGACTTAAATGCCTTCAATGGAACCCCACAGTGGAAAAAACGTTTGGTCATCTCAAGCAAGCCTTCACCTCCGCTCCCATATTGCAGCATCCAGATCCTTCCAAACCTTTCACTCTAGAGGTCAATGCATCTGACATGGGAGTAGGGCAGTACTATCACAACATTTTGGGGAGAAACAGAAACTCCACCCAGTAGCATTCTTTTCTAAGAAACTCTCTTCCGCTGAAAGAAATTATGATGTGGGAAACCAGGAATGGTTCTGGGAACTTTTTGGCTCACCATAAAACTGGCCCTTGAAGAGTGGCGACACTGACTTGAGGGAGCTGACTTACCCATGTGTAATCCTCACTGACCACAAGAACCTCGAATATCTCAGGAAAGCCAAGCAGCTAAATCCTTGCCAGGCCAGGTGGGCTCTTTTCTTTACAAGATTTAATTTCACCATCTCATTTTGTCCTGGCTCCAAGAATACCAAGGCCAACGCTCTATCATGAATCTTTGCCCCCACTCACCAAGATCCCATTACTCATCCCATACTCCCGTCTCAGTGCTTTCTTCAATCCAGTACTTGAGACCTAGATAAGGAAATCAGAGACTCTCAACCCCAAACACTTCCCAACAATCTTCCTTCCGGTCTATTATATGTGCCTAAGCATCTTAGAGGCAAACTAATGATGTGGACTCATGCATCACCAACTACTGGACACCCTGGCAGCCAACACACCCATCAGATTATCAGGAACAAGTACTGGTGGGAGAACATGCTCACAGAAATTAACCAGTTCATCACCTCATGCTCTGTCTGCGCCCAAGCCAAAGTTCCCAGAACACCTCCTGCCGGCAAACTTTGTCCTCTTCCTGTTCCTCAGAGACCCTGGTCCCACATAGCCATCGATTTCATCACCGACCTCCCCCCCCACTAGGCAACACCACCATCATGGTGACTATCAACTGCTTCTCCAAAGCTCTCAGACTCATTCCGTTACCTGGCATCCCCACAGCATCCCAAATGGCAGAACTGTTATTTCAGCAGGTATTCTGTTACTATGGTCTCCCTGAGGACATTGTCAGTGACTGGGGTGCACAGTTCATTTCACATTTCTGGAGGAACTTCATGGAGAGATTAGGGGTTTCAGTGAGCCTCACATCCGGATATCACCCTCAGTCCAATGGCCAAGTTGAAAGAGCCAATCAAGAAATCGGCTGCTTCTTGAGAATCTTCTGTATGCGCAACCAGGGGGATTGGGCATGCTTCCTTCCATGGGCCAAGTATGCACAAAATTCCTTCAAGCACTCTGCAACCCAACTAACACTGTTTCAGTGCATACTTGGCTACCAACCACCCCGTTCCCTTGGGACAACACGCCCAACCAAGTTCAAGCTGTAGAGGGGTGGTTCTCATGCAGCCAGACAGTTTGAGAGGAGGTACACCAACGTATTGAAACGATCAATGCCAAGTACAAAAAGTATGCAGATAAACACAGAGCAGACACACCAACATACAACCCAGGGGACAGAGTATGGATAGCCACTAAAAACCTCCGAGAACCCAACTCCTGCAGGAAGCGCCAACCACGATACATTGGGCCTTTTAAAGTTATCGACTGCATTAATGAAGTTTCGTACCGGCTAGAGCTCCCTCCTCACAGCAGAATGTCACCCACATATCATGTATCCTATCTGAAACCTGCCATCCTGGGCCCCCTCGCTGAAAATGCACCAAGCCAGGAACACACAGCTCTTGACCTTGAAGGCAAACCCATCTACCAGGTAAACCAGGTACCAGGAGGTTTCTTCCTCATTTCGTCTGAGGGAGTTTTTCCTTGCCACCGTCGCCACAGGCTTGCTCATTGGGGACAGATTAGATTAGGGATAAAATTAGCTCATGTTAAGTCGTTCAAATTATGTAAAGCTGCTTTTCGACAATGTTTATTGTTAAAAGCGCTATACAAATAAACTTGACTTGACTACTTGGGCATCTCCAGGGCCAGTGCTCTGCGATAGAGGTGGGAGCTGTGGTCCAGATCCCCGATACACCAGAGACCATCCTCAATCGGGCCAGAGCATATCGCATACCGGTGAGTATTCCAAGGGATACATATCATGCGTTGGTGGAGTCCGGCTGTAATCAGACCTCAATCCACCAAAGCCTGGTTCGAGGTGAGGTAGTGGGAGAGCACAAGTGGGGAAAGTTGTATGTACATAAGGATGTTCATGAATATTCACTAGTGTCCGTCTACATTCTATTTTGGGGCAAAAAGCATAGTGTAGACGTGGTGGTTAGCCTATGCCTCACCCACCCACTGATTTTGGGGACAGATTGACCAGAGTTTAAAGGTTTAATGGAGCATGTAGTAGTAGGCAGGTCCTGTAGCAACACATCATGGGGGATTCTGGTATGGCAGACTGGGGAAGCAGTCTCAGAGCTGTCCATGTCGGCACTGCATCAGAGCGATATGAGGAGTGGGGAGCAGCCCGTCCCTCCTCTCTCTCTCTCAAGGATTCCCTCAAGGATTTCCCATGAGAACAAATGCGAGATGAGACTCTGAGTCATGCCTTTGACAAAGTGAGAGTAATTGATGGTCAAACTCCCCAGCCAAATGCAACACCCAACTTCCCGTACTTTGCAATCATTAAAGATAGGTTATACAGAGTGATGTAGGACACTCAAACTTGTGAACAAATAACCCAGTTATTAATCCCAAAGAGCCATAGGGAACTTCTATTTCATGCAGCTCACTTTAATCTGATGGCTGGATACTGAGGTCAGGATAAAACACTAGCCAGAATAATAGCCCACTTCTATTGGTCAGGGATTCTTGGGGATGTCTGTCGGTGGTGTGTGGCTTGCCGCAGATTCCAGCTGATGAATCCAGCGGGCACTCCAAAAGCACCCTTGCACCCTCTTTCTCTAATCAAGACCCCCTTTGAAAGAACTGGCATGGATCTTGTTGGGCCATTAGATTGGTTGGCACAGGAATATCACTTTGTTTTAGTCCAAGTGGACTATGCAACGCAATATTTGGAAACAGTCCCGCTGCATAACATTTCTGCATGCAATGTGGCAGAGGCACTACTTAAAATTATCTCCCAAGTTGGAATTCCCAAAAAAATCCTGACTGAACAAGGCACTACATTTATGTCAAGCACACTTTGCAAGCTTTACGAGTTATTGGGGATTAATTCTATCTACACCAGCATACATAGATGGCTTGGTAAAATGATTCAACGAAACACTTAAAAACTTAATTTGGAAGTTTGTAAGTGAGGACGCATGTAATTGGGATAAATGGCTTGAGCCCGTTATTCACAGTATGAGAGGTTACACAAGCCTCCACAGGATTCTCCCCATTTGAACTATTATATAGGTGTAAGCCTCATGGTATTTTGGATGTGCCATGGGAAAAGCGGAATTTTCTGATGTGTTCTCACCCCTTCCCGGTCACACCCACCTCAAAGAACACCACAGTAAAATGCCTCCAGGGTTGGTGGTGTGCACTTGCCCAAACACAAAAAAGCAGCGGTTTGGGACAAACTCAAGGCCATGCTCAAAATGGGAATAATTGAAGAGTCCCACAGTGACTGGAGCAGCCTGGTACTCCTAGTCCCCAAGACTGACAGGTCGGTCTGATTCTGTGTGGACTGTAGAAAAGTCAACGTGGTGTCTAAATTCAACACGTACCCAATGCCTCGCATTGATGAGTTGCTCGATCAATTAGGCGCTGCTCGTTTTTATTTGACACTAGATTTGACAAAGGGATATTGGCAGATCCCCTTATCTCTTCTATCCTGAGAGAAAACAGCCTTTTCCACACCGTTTGGCTTACACCAATCCGTCATGCTTCCTTTTGGGTTATTTGGTGCTCCCACTACATTCCAGCAGCTCATGGACAAAATACTCCACCCCCATGCCACAGCCTACTTGGATGACAATATATATAGCAATGATTGGCTGCGCCACCTAGAACACCTTAGGGCCTTCTTTGAGTTGCTGAGACATGCAGGCCTCACAGCTAACCCGAAAAAAAAAAAAAGTGTGCAAATGGGCAGGTAGAAGTACAGTACCTGAGTTTCCACTTAGGTCATGGGCAGGTGCATTCCCAAATTGACCAGACTGCAGCAATTGTGGTCTGCCCAAGGCCCAAGACCAGAAAGGGGGTGAGACCGTTCCTGGGGCTGGCTGGCTACTATCGCAGGTTCATACTGAATGATTTAGATGTCACCAGCCTTTTGACTGATCTCACTAAAAAGGGAGCACTAGATCCAGTCCAGTGGATGGAGCAGTGCCAACAGGCCTTCACCAAGGTAAAAGCTGCACTGTGTGGGGAGGTGGGGGCCACTTTTACACTCCCCTGACTTCTCTCTCCTTTTTATTTTACAGATGAATGTGCCGGACATTGGGCTGGGGGCCCTTCTGTCCCAGAAGGTGGAGAGCGAGGAATGTCCAGTGCTGTACATCAGCTGCAAGCTCTCGATGTGAGAAATTAAGTACAGCACCATCGAGAAAGAGTGCCTGGCTATCAAGTGGGTGGTCCTAACCCTCCAGTACTACCTGCTGGGGCACCCTTTCACCCTCTGTTAGGATCAGGCACCACTCCACTATGTGGCAGCGGTGGCATGATCAAGTGTCAGTTTGTGAATCGAGTGTGGGGCCAGAGAAGATAAGTGGCAAAGTCATTTCACCTGTTGTTAATTAACGCTGTGTGTGTGTGTGTCTGTTAGAGTGATGACGGAGCAAAAAAAAGGAGGGACAGAGCGAAGCAGCAAGCTCCCAACCAGAACGCATGTGTGCGCGCACGCACGCGTGTGCATGCACGTAAATGAGCTTAGTGAAGATGAAAAGCAACCAAAATTGTGAAAATAGTCTGTGTGGACATCGTTTCCCACCTGTCCATATGTCACTGGCGTGGATTTAAGGGGCGGCACACCCAGTGCGCACCTGCCCGTCCAAAAAGGGAAAAAAATAGTTTGAGTACATTTGGAATTGTGACTCGATTATATTGCAGATACCGAGATATGCCCTCCCTTTTTTAATTTAACAAGGTTTTTAAAAATAAACAAAATAAACTGTTATGTGGGATTGACCTGAAGAGTTTGTACTATTAATTTATATTTAATAGTAGGTCCTAGCTTCGTTTTTTTCGCTCGTGACACGAATGCAGTGAAAAGAAAGCTGGGAGAGTCCTGTTGGATTTTAACAGGGCACAGGAACTTTGTGCATCGTATTCCCGGACTGCACTGTAGACTACATGTAAAGGGTGTGCGTCATCCTTTTATGGTTATGGTATCGTTAACACGCATGCTCACAAGCCAAAGTGATAAGATGCTGCAGCAGGCTTACTGTATACACGTGTCGCCTGTCCGGCTACTACTCGTATTTATTAATTGGTATCCCTGTACTTACTATACCCTGTAATATACATGGTACATGTGCCGTTCTGGAGGTGAGCCTCACTTTGATTTTTACAACAGTGGCTGGATAAGTGTGTGAGAAATGTTGATTTTTGCAACAGCTCTGAAAAAAACCTGCTTGAAATCCCCCGAGTCTTGGAAACGAAGACTTATTATAGGACTTGTTCACATGCAACTCACACAGAGTTCTCAGACTATTAGACTCAGGAACTCAGATTGCAGTTACTGACTTTGTATCATACACAGGCAACTCTTACAGTCTTTGTTTATAGTTATCTTGGTATTAATCTCTGTCTTAAGTGGCCACTTACATTACCTCAGTTTACCTGGGTATATTCACTGTTATATGTACATTGAATGTCCTGGACAAGAGCTCAGATTGCAGTTGCTAAAATAGTAATAATTTACTGATCTAAAGTGTTTTGTGGTCAATGTACTACACTGCACTGTGCCATGTGGTAATACGTTATATGACTGTGGCAGTGGGGGCGTGGCCAAGCATCAGTTTGTGAATGGAGGGCGGGGCCAGGAAGGTGAGTGGCAAAGTCAATGCACCTGTGGTTAATTAATGTGTGTCTGTGTTGTTGCAGTGACAGAGGATAGAAAAGCAGGGAGAGAGCAGAGAGAAAGGGGTTCTCCCGACCAGAACACGCGTGTGTGTGTGTTGCGTGTGTGGCTGTGTGTGTGAGTAGCAAGTGAGTAAAGCTGAAAAGCAAAGAAGATAGGGAAAATAAAAACTGTGAACATCAACTCCCTCCTGCCGTGCTTCTGTACTTCACCCACATCAGGAACTGATACAGTGGTGCTGAAACCCAGGAGCACAGAATAGAACAACCACATGGAGTCCTCCCGCTTCAAAGAGCTCATCCTTGCCCTTGCTACCACCCAGCAGAATAAGCATCAAGCACTGACCGCCATCTGGAAGGAGCAAGAGCAACACTTTGAAGACTTGATGCTGGGCCAGCAGGAAGATTGCCAGGCATTCCGGCATCTGCTCGCATCGGCAGGGGCTTCGACTGTCACCCTCACAACAATGGGCCTGCGGGATGATCCGGAAGCTTTCCTTGCTCTCTTCAAGCAAGCGGCTGAAAAATGGGGGTGGCTGCTCGACTCAGCAACACCGGGACACTTGCTGGCGGTGGTTGAGGGCAGAGGACCGTGACACCAATGGGATCATCGATCTGGTAGCACTGAAACAGTTCACCTCTTGACTTCTGGAAGGAATGGTGGAATGGGTCCAGTGTCATCGCCTAGCGTCGCTAGAACGAGTCATCGAGTTGGCAGAGGACCATCTGGAGGTGGTTCCGATGGCAGGCAGACAAGGTGCCTCTCCTCGCTTTCTTTCTCCCCCCGTACCCCCACCACGGAAGCAGCGGTCGGCTCCTCCCCAGCTGGCCAGTCACACCCATGGCGTCCTCCCATCTCCCTCTTCCGTGTTTGTGTCTTCTTCCCCTCAGGTGAGTGGCACCCATAACGCCAGTGCAGAGGGAAAGCCTGGGCCAGTGTGCTGGCTGGCATCTCCAGAGTCAAAGCTCCACAATGGAGGTGGGAGCTGTGATCTGGATCCCCGATGCACCAGAGACTGCCCCCGATTGGGCCAGAACATATCGCATACCGGTAAATGTTCAAGGGGATACATATCACGCATTGGTGGATTCCGGTTGTAATCAGACCTCAATTCACCAAAGCCTGGTGCAAG
>JAODOF010000016.1:15156104-15169276 GCA_027576175.1 Sciades proops | reverse complement strand
ACAGGCCTCTCTCATCTTTTTAAGTGGGAGAACTTGCACAATTGGTGACTGACTAAATACTTTTTTGCCCCACTGTAGTTACAACCTTTTAAAAGGTTCAATTTTTTACTTCAGGAATTAATCTGCAGAAACTGACAGCCATAAAGAAATAGGGTCAGGATTATCGTGGACTGCTGTATCTTGGTAAAAGGAACTGGAATAATGAACTTTGTAAAAGAACTTGGTATTTTGTATTTGACAACTGTCTCAACATAGAACATGCAGAGAAACATGTTCTATACATACCAGCAGTGTCTTTAGTCTCTGCAACATGGTCTCCTCAGTTTTAACAAGTGTCTTCTTGTGTTCCTTAAAAGTTGTTGACAACCAGTGGAGGGCAGAAGTGAGCAAAGATTTCCTCCAATGTAAATGCTCTGGTGTACAGGCCAGCTTCTCAGTGATCAAGTCTGCCAACTGCCACCTGAACCAAAACCATTCACTACACATAAAATCTAGATAATTGGCAAAAACTAATTACAGGAGACAGATACATTTTATAGTATAGATTGCAATGATCATGCTACATTATTGTTACAAAAACATTTACACTACTTCATTTCAGCCATTTAAAAGACAGTTTAAGAAATCAATTATCAATAAATTGTCAAAAAAGGACAAACATCTGGTGTGTAAAAAGTAACATTTTTAAACTGATGTGTTAATCATTTAATAGGCAAGTGAGGTAATTTGGCAACGGACACTTTCAAAACAGTCCCTCTCTGTGTCATTTGCAAATTAAGGCTAGGCCTACCCCAGATTCAGAATAAAGTTGGTCACATTCTAAATTAAACTGAATTGTAACAGATAGTGCATTTGCCACTCCTCCCCCCCTCGTGAATAATAGCACCAATCCTGTTAGATGAGGATGCCTGTCAATTTTAGGCCACTCTTCAATGGGCTGGGTGGACATTTCAGCCATATTTTGTGAAGGACTGTTTTGGTGTTTCACTGCTGCTCCAAACAACTACATTTGTTTATATGTTTAAGAATTTGCAAGTTGGTCACCATATCCCAGTCATGTACAGATTTGGCACTATGAAATTTTGGCTACTACTGCTGTCATCCTGGAATGGGGGAGTGTCAACGATAATGTGCAACTTGCTCAATACAACCATTCCCAGTCAATATGCAGAGTCCCTGGTTTAAACAAGATTACCTTTGGTCACTGGTTTCTGGTTCCTCAAGGAGGACAGGCAAATCACATATTAGTTGAGTAAGATCCGAAGCCATAGCTCCCAGTGGAATGAGGCTGGACAGCAGCTCCACACATAGTTCCAAAGGCACATCAGCATCCACCTGTAGCACCGAGCTTGACAACTCAGCCAGCAAAGCTTTTGTCAATATCTGCAGGACTTCCTTTTTAACTGTTCATGACAGGACAAAATGTCATAATTGGAAGTTATAAAGATTGCTACATATAAATGAAACTCAGGTTCTAGGCTCACATTCCTAAATATGTGCATGAAAGCAAAAAAAAAAATAAAAAGGGTTGCAATAAGCCAGAAAAGAAAATTTAACTGCAATAATAATGTGCAGTGATGTCACGGGAGTGGTTCTGCTGTTCCACTTGCCCACAGCACTCATGGTTTATTTACTGTTCATTTATAAAATCAATGTGGGGTTACACAATTACCGCTTTTAAAAATGAGGCTCCTGTCCTCAATATAACCCTTTCTGAATATTCACACATCAATTAAAAAATAAATAAAAATGTAAGCCTTTTCTGTTAATTTATCAGTAGTACTGACTGTCTTTAGGTCTGCAGGGATCTTCAGTGGTAACTTGCTGAAGGTAGCTGCTCAGCAGAGAAAGGAAGCCACTGTTCTGAACTGTGATGGGTGCAAAGTCAGTCTGTTCCAGGCACCAAAGCTCAAAGGTTAGACAGTGAGTGGAGCAGTTCTGCACCAGTAGGGCTGCAAGCTCTAGAGAAGAATGGCACTGCAGGCAGTGGAGAAGAATATCAGTGGGGATCAGTTTAGCACAGCCAGGTTCTCTATGCAGCACCTACAAAAAAAAAAAACCCACATTAATAATAATAGTGACAATTATTTAAAATTAATAATTTTATTTAAAGTAAAAGTATTATTTAAAAGAAAGTAGCCCACAAAAGCACAGTGTTTAAGATCAATCAGTTTTTACTAGGGGTTCATGACTACAAATTTTTACTGGCTGTCTAGTTATTAAAAATCTAGTCAAGTACATGTCTTTCCTCATTATATTTAGACTGTTCTTTCTGATTCTTAATGAGAGTCAGATCTCATTTGGTCTCGCACCCCTCCCCTTCATGAAAAGTGCTCATTAAAGCAAAAGGGAAGAAAAAAAAAAAAAAAACTTTTGTAGTTGACTAGTAATTAAAGCTTGTTTCTTTACTGTCTTCTTCACTGCCCCCCCACCTCCCACCCACACACACAGTGGAGACTAGTGAATGCATTATTACTCAACTAGTCTATGCAACCTTTAGCTTTTATCCGTTTCAACTTCAGCTGTGCTATACATACCTGTAAAAAAATATCTTCCAGTTGAACGCTGTAGCAGGTGCTATGGAGGGCAGCTAGACTGTGCAGGTGCACCTGAGAGAGACAGGTGGTGGTGTTTCCAGACCGAGAATTAGGTATGTTCTTGGTGAGGACCGTCAGGACAGCTTGGCCATATAAACTCATCTTGTCACCATCAGCCAACAGCCTGCTCTTGGGCAGCATCAGCAGAGCTGATAACACATCCCTCACACTGGAAGGATCCATGTACTCGTTTAATGCCAAGAAGGCTTCAACAGTCTGAGAGCCTTCTACCAGACACCTAGTAAATGATACCAGTTTAAGGTTTAGAGTTAATCCCAGTCATCATGTTGCTAGCAAATTGTAAACTATTTTTGCTATTTTACAATATTTATACATTTTAGTTTGTCATTTTAAGGCCTGTTTTATGTTAATTATTGGGTTGAGCTGCAACCAACAGAAATAGTACATTTAAATAAAATATTTTGACGAATTGAAAACGTTTGCTGAACTGCTGCATTAGGTTCTGTGATCTATGACTAGGCAGATGGTTAATTTGCTCTATCCAGTCTAAAGATAAAAACTGAAATTTGGATAAAAGCAGCAAGTACAATTAGCCAATAACCTGTTCAGAGGACCTACAGAGAGAGTGATCATCTTCACCAATACATATGATGAATGCATCATCAGGATCTGAATATTTCTACAATTACGGAAATGTTAGTCATCATTCCTCTGATAAATCAGAAAGAATATTTTACCTTGAACTGCAATAAAAACTTAATCAGTGGAAAATTCTCTACTGCACAAATTGGAGACGACATCTTGATGTTGAGATATTTCTATCAGTTTTTACTCGTTTGAAATATTCTTAGTTAATACTGTACATATTTATATTATTAACAATAAACCTTACATCTTTATTATTAACAATAAACCTTGTCCATTTTAAACAGTATAAAATTATTTAGCACAGTTTAATCAAATAAAGATTAAACACAGGAGGCAATCATTGCATTTTCAATAGGCATGTTATCTTGTATTGATAGTTAAGTTCAGTCCTGTCAGCACAATTTAAACATTACATTCTAATTTTCAGATTCATCACCCACTTTTAAACAGTGGGGGGGAAAATCATTTGTATGCTTACTGTTAAAGAACAAGTAGTTAATATTTGAATAGTGTAATGCTCCTCATGGATTGCACACAGCATCTACTTAACCACAGTAGCGGTCATATACAATTAAAAAAATATCAGACCTTTCCAGTTTTTGCATGGTATTATAGGTTTAATATTTAAAAAAGATTACATTTTCTTTCTTGCCCATTAATCGAAATAAAATATTCATAAGGAAAAAACAAAGATTCTCTATCAAAAAAAAAAAAATCTAATTTAGCTAAGTATTTAGACCCTTTGTAGAAGCACCTTTGGTCTCAAAGCTGTGCACACTAGATTTGGGCACCAAGATTTTAGTTTCTCCCATTCTTCCTGAGAAATCCTCTCAAGTTTATTCATATCGGATGGAGATTGCCCATGAGCTTCTATCTCTGGGTCTCTCCAAAGATGTTCCTCAGGGTTCAAGCTGGGGTGTGACAGTCATTCACCGACATTCAAACTTGCAAGGCCACTCCAGCACTGTCTTGACTGTATGGTTTGGGTTGTTGTGCTAAAGATTTAACCTTTGCCCTAGTCTGAGGCTGCGTACAGCAGGATTTTATCAAAGGACCTCTCTGTATTTGGCTGCATTCAAATCTGCGCAGTCTCATCACTGTCGCTGAGAAGCACACGATAGCATGGTCACCTCCGTGACCAAGGCCATTCTAGCCTGGTTACGGAGTTTGGCTGGATAGCTAGCTTTGGCAATGAAGTCCCGGTGGTAGTAATCTTCTTCCATTTCACAATGATGGCCATTGTGCTCCTGGGAATACTGCCCATATCTACTGTATATATCAAAATTTGAACTTCATGACTTAGAATTTATTACTCCAGTCAAGTTCTAATGACAGATTAAGATAATCAAGACAAACAACAGGTTTTGCTTTGACATTATGGATTAATGTGTGTAGATTAAATAGTCAAAAATAGATTTAATCCATTTTAAATTGAATAACACAACATGTGCAAAACCTGAAGTGGCCTGAATGTTTTCTATCCCATGGTACGTGTCCACTCAAAAGCAGAACTTGTGAAATTGAATTCCATGTGAGCTACTCTCTGAATATTGTCTACATTGCATTTACTGCACCAGTAATTTCCACCTCTCAATAAACAGTTTCATCTTATCTTTTACACATCGCAGACAGCAACTATGTTTGGTCTAGAGGACCATAGGAACCATGAAATAACCCTGACAATCGCATCCACAACGAACACTCGTGCCAAGTTCACGCTAAGCTGCCGTTAATATCGTTTAAAGGCCAATTTATATTTCCTTGTCAAATCTATGCCATAGAGTACATCATAGCCATATACCCTACACCGCAGCCTGATATGCACCTCTTCAGAAATGTAACTACGTGTTGCGGTGACAGACCACAACCACCATGACTGGTCATCTAGTGATGGGAAGTTCAAATCTTTGAATCTCATTCAGTAAATTGAACAAATCTTTTAATGAATAAATTTGTTCATTTTGTACACTGGAACTAGAGTGGCGCTGTAGCCTTTATTGTTCTCGGATACTAAGAGCTGCATGGTTTGTTTCACTTGGTAACAACACAAGTACAATACGCATACACAAGTATACTGTTGTTAAGCTCAAACCACCTTGTGGACCACAGCCTATCCCTATGGAGTTATTCAGTTGAAAGACTGATTATTTCAAGTCGCTTGTATGAGAGCTCTGCACCCATGAGTAAATAATATTCTATTCATTGTATAATAGCTATTCCCATTAGCCTACCTGGTCACTGAAGACTTGTAGTGGATGAACTCATTCCAATGGAAAAAAAATTAGACACCCATTCAATACCTACATTGCACACAGCGAACTAGCTATGGAAATGTTCTGAGTCAGCTGAACAGCTAACACTAGCAAGTACTCCTCAAGTCTCGAGTAAGAGAATTGGCCTTGTGACAGCTGTAACAATGAATGGAAGACACAAACATGAAAGACCAGTAGTTATGATTTGTGACCAAATCACTCACTATAATTATTACCAAATGTTAGCCTCTCCCGAGTCAGCTAAAAGTCTACACTTTGTTCCTTTATTGAAACAGGACTATATTTGGCAAAGTATAACATAAAATAACCTGATATAAATTTAGGATGTATTCATTTATAACCAGGATTTGCTATAAACAATCTCTCTGTCTGAAGGGCAGACAAAGTTGGATGTAAAAGTTAAATAAAAATGCTTAAATATATATTTAAAAAGTCAAATAAAGTTAAATAAAACGACGCTCTTCAATCAGACATGAAGACCTATGGTTATGATTTGTGAAGGAATCAATCAACCCTACACTGGGAACATGAATTGGCCATGTGACAAGTGAATGAAAGACTCCGATCCAAAAGACCCATTTGTGAATGAAAATCAGCCTGAGTGGCACGCGTGTACGGACCAATGAAAAATGAATGTCTCCATGAGTAATTCAATTTGTTACTCCCGAATCATACAAAAGATTAGATCAAAATGAATGAATCGTTCAAGGACGACACAAAAACGTCTAAAGAGTGAAGTACAAAAATGGTCGTAGACACAGAAATGAGAGCCAATAACCATGAAAACAATACAATAACAATGGTTCTGTAATGATGATAAACAGCACAATATTCGCACTATGTAGGTGTAAGCAGCGTCCTTTCATGCGCGCGGTGATTGCACTTAATCCAGGGCAGGTGCTTGTCTTAATAGGCACACGCTATTCAGAGCGAGTGAAAGTCTGTTGCACTTTCCTTTCATTGAACTAGTAAATACATAGTCATAAAAAGGTTATGTCAGGACAAGTTAATACATGGTCAGGACAAGTGGATTAAAAAGTTAATGTCGAGTCTTGTAGACATTGTCGCAAAGCAGCTTTACAGCAAAATATAAACTTTAAAACATACAAATTTATCCCTACTGAGCAAGCCTGAAGATGGAAAAACTCCCTGAGATGACATGAAGAAACCTTGAGAGGAACCTCAAGAGAACCCATCCTCATTTGGATGATAAAAGATGGCATGATAAGTAACTCATATCTATGGTCAAAAAGTGCAACTGAGTAACCAGGAAATTCATTATAGTTTTAATGTAAAGTCTATTTTTGTTAAAGCAACTGTTCGTTGATTGAGATTCAAGTGTAAAACTGTTCATGGCAATTGTCCTAATCCATAAAACAGAAATTTCACATATTTCAAAAACTCTAACTTTTTGTCCAAGAAACATAACACCCCCAGAAACCTTAAACTGTCCATTTTCAAAATAAATAAATAAAATTTTATATGAGAACATTAACAATTTCACAAATTTTCTATATGCGTGCCTAACCTGAACTCAGCCTTCATCTTTGAACTTTTTGTGACATGTCCAAATCTGCATTGCAGTTGGTGCATTTTTAGAAAATTCTCTCATAAATGCACACTGCAGTCTTGTTTGACTGTGTTCAAGCGTTCCCTGTCTATTATGTGTCTTTTTCTGGTCTTGATGAAAGCCAGTTTGGATACCCACACTTCTGACATACACTTTTGCTCCTTCTCTTTTCCCTCTACCATAGTCAGAATGTTATGAGCCCTGTGATGTAAGGTTCTGTCTTGTTTGATGTGCACGCCGCAGTCCAAAAAGGCTAGGTTGTTTCCACTGATGTTCTCCTGAGTGAACTTAATGTTGATATCCACTGCATTGATGTGCTCTGTGAAGGCTTCCACCTCATGGGTTTTGATTTTAATCCAGGTGTCCTCCACATACCTGAACCAGTGGCTGGGAGCGACTCCTGAAAAAGTGGTCAAAGCTTTGTTTTCCCACTTCCTCCATGTATAGATTGGCCACTATAGGGGACACCGGTGAGCCCATGGCACATCCATGCTTCTGTCTGTGGAAACACTGAACTGGAAATAGGTGGTGGTCAGGCAGAGGTCAAGCAGGATGCTTGACGTGGGAGTTACTGATGTGATATGGTGGGTTTCCGACAAGAGGAGCCAGGATGGTGGCTAGGTGTTTGGCGATGTTATACGTGACCAAGTTTATACTGCTGCTGATGGGTCTGAGTGGAGCTCCTTCCTTGTGTATCTCGGGGAGTCCATAAATGAGAGGGACAGCTTCCCCAGGGTACAGCCTGTAGTACAAAGATCGGTTGATGGCATAGTCCTTTTCTAGTTGTTGTAGGCAGCTCACAACTTTTTGTAACTACTGGTGGGACCCTGCCTCAGGATTTTGTCGGTGGTTGTGTCACTGAGGAACTGGTCATCTTTGAGTGGTAGTCCGTTGTGTTTAGCACCACTGTGCATCTCCCTTTGTCAGCAGAATGGATGGTGATATTCCGGACTCTTTGAAGCGATATAAGCACCCTCCTTTCTTGGATGGTGAGGGTGGGGGGTGCTTTCGCACTGGCGAAGGCAACTGATATTTTCAGTCCAAGTTGTTCCACCTCTGTATTGGTCAAGTTGTTGTTTCCGATTGCTGACTCTGTGGCTGTGATGAGATCTACCACTGGTATCTGCTCTGGTGAAACTGCAAAGTTTAGTCCTTTTGGATAAAACATCCTTCTCTGGTTGGGTGAGTTCCCTGTCAGACAACAACTTCACCCACTTCTCATGGATGTCTGGTTGTTTGGTCAGATTTCTTCCTCCAAGTTGGCACTTCTGTATTGTGGGAAGAGGTGGTTTTAGACAGCAGTGTTTGAAATTTGTGTATCTGCCATTCCTTGCCTTTGTTGTGCTGCGAGAGCCATGCCTTGTCAATGAACTTGGAAACTCGTTCCAAAACTTCACTGGGAATAAGTGCTGTCAATTCTTCAAACATCAGTTCAGTCTTGGCTATGAGGGCATCGATGGTGAAATGTACTTGTCTCTCACTGAGAAGCTGGTTCTGGGCCTTCTGGAGGATTCCTTCTGCTCTATGTCCTTTGACAGTAGAACCCAAGCGTAGGCTTGTGGGGATAATCTTGGACTGTCAGCATCTTAGGTTGAAACAGAAATGGTTTCTGTAATCTGCAAATTTTCTGGAAGTCCTCTCATACTCCTGCACCAGTCAAAGGGTTCTCATCCCAAAGTGCATGGAAAAAATGTCTGAATATTCTCAGTCATCCAGGTCATAGTAAACTGTAGGTGCCAAAGAGGGCAACTGGACTTGCTTGAAATTCTTGGACGTTTCACCTCTCATCCAAAAGGTTTCTTCAGTTCTGTCTGACTAGTGGGGAAAGGGTCAGTGATTGAGATTTTCAAAAGTTGTGTAATTTGCAGTCTGCTATAGATCTCCAGGGAACCAGAGACTGGGCCTTTTACTTTCTCTGTGGCCTAACTAATGATTAAATTATTTTGACCATCCCTGTAACTACAATCCAGGCATTTAGCAGATGCTCTTCTCCAGAGTGATGTACAACATACCCAGAGCAGCCTGGGGTTAGGTGCCTTGCTCAAGGGCACTTCAGGCATTCCTGCTGGTCCAGGGAATAAAACAGTCAACCTTTTGATCCCAAAGCTGCTTCTATAACCATTAGGCCATGGCTTCCCCACACGAAAATACACACACAAAGGTGTAATGTATGCAACATGCTCAAGCAGAGGACAAAAGTAATTGACCCATGCATCAGACAACTGAGTGAATTAACAGTTTAACAGCAGCTTGAAACTTATTAAAAATTTCTAACAGTTGTTTTAAAAATTTAATTATCAAAAAATAGTCTTGTGTGTGTACTACCTCTGAATTTAATCTATTAAAATAACACGTGGACCTGCAACAGTTTGACAATATTGATGGACCTGGGCTGTCTCTCAATCTGTTTTGGCAGAGATCAGCTGTTTAAAAAAAAAAAAGGGTCACGGCTTCCGGTTACGATGCCACACTGAAAGGAACGAGGCCAAACAGCTCCCTACCAAACTTTCTAAAAAGTTACTTTTAGAAAGGTATATTCACAGCCATTTTTAGCTGAAAATACAGTGAAGAGCTGAGTGTATCCAGTATAGAAATGTCGACGGACGGTACCGAAAAGCATAGAACTTAGAAAATGGGTCGCAGACAAGCTGCTAGCAAGGCTGCTAACAAAAATGGAGATACCCCAGATGCTAATGTGGGCCTTCCAATTAATGTCGCTGCTATTGCAACAGAGCTTACAACTAAAGTGGCAGATATCGTGGAGGAGACGATGTCTACGTTCTCCAGTAAACTGGATATAATTACGGCTAAGAGAGAACAAGACTGACGGCACCTGGAGGAAGCTGAAGGCCGTATATCCAATGCAGAGGACATCATAGCCGATCTGGAGACCAAGTTGGTGGATACGGAAGCCAAACTTGCTGCCCTGATTAGCTGGATGGATGACCAAGAGGCGCACTCCCGGAGGGATAATATTCGGGTCTTTGGTGTTAAGGAGGGACTTGAGGGGAAGAACCCACTGCCCTTTTTTGAAACCTGGCTGCCCAAACTTCTTAACATGGAAACTAAAAAGGGCAGGGTTCGGCTGGATAGATGTCACAGAGGCTTCGGCCGCTCCATGCCAGGTGTGCCCCAAGTCGTTGTCATGAAACTCCACTACCCAGCGGACAAGATGAAAATACTGGCGCTTGGTAACAAACAGAAGCTGGAATACGATGGGGCCAAGATCACTATCTAACAGGATAGCCCACAAAATGTCCTACAGCAGTGGAGAAATTTCAATGCGGTATGCCAGAAGCTCATCGCTAATAACATCAGGTTCAGAATGCAGTACCTGGCGACCCTCCGCTTCACTCACAATGGCAAGGATTTCTCGTTTGAGACAGTTGAAGAAGCGGAGAGTGCCGTGGAGGCACTGGATGTGGCTTCATGAGTGAATACATTCTGGATTTTCAGGAACTGTTCTGAGTTTCAGTGAAATGAACATCATCGTGACTGCTCATAGAGAACCTGTTTAAAGTGACTGTTACACCCACCGTGTGTTACATTATGGTGGATACACATACCAAAGGCTGGACATATGAAAGTTTAGGCCGGGAGCAAGTGAGTGTTACATCGGTTACATTGCATGGAGCGCATCTGTGGACTTCGCCCTACATGCACTCACAACGTGCGTTGTTTCCTCCCAGCTCTGGGAAGCCCTTTGCTTTGCATCCCCTTGAGGATGGCTCGTTTTTTGTTATGGACAGATGTTTTTATGTCCGCTGTTCTGAGTGATGAGTACTCGTTCTTAGTACTTTCATTGCTTCGAGATAACTTTGAGATCAGTGTCCGATGCCTGAACACTTATGTTGTTTGAAATGTCCCCCCCTTTTTCTTCTTTTGTTTTTCCTCTTTTTCTCCTTCCCACTTGTATATCTGCATATTTAAACTGCTTGATAAGCTGGTAGATCACTGTGCAATATGAGTGCAATTAAGTAATCTTTCAATGTTAAAGGAGTAAACCATCCCATCAAATGCAAAAAGCTACTAACCTGGCTCAAAAAGGAAAAAACTAGTATAGCCCTACTTCAAGAAACCCACCTTAATGATAAGGATCATGAAAAGCTCAGGAGGGAGTGGGTTGGGCAAGTTTATTATTCATCATTTTCATCAAGTAAGCAAGGAGTAGAGATTCTAATAAATAAAAATATACCATTTGCCCTAGAAAAATGTGTTAAAGACCAAGAAGGCCGATATGTCCTTATAACAGGTTCCTTATATGGTGAACATGTTATGATTGGGTGTGTATACCGGTATGCTCCAAACATCTACCAAAGAGAATTTTATTCTAAATTGTTATCTGAAATCTCTGCATTGTCCTCACAATTTACCATATTAGCAGGAGATTTTAACTGCAGTATGGATCCTGGGGTAGACCAAAATCTGCCAGCTAAATTTATGGTCTTTAAGATGAGAGAAGCTACCAGGAAGGTATGCTCGGATTTACAGTTGTTTGATGAGTGGAGAGTTCTCCATCCAGGGGAAAGGGATTACACTTTTTACTCCAACCCACATCAATGTTTCTCCCGAATAGATTTTTTTTATATCGAGGACAGTGCTAGATAGGGTGGAGGAATGTGCAATATGCACGCGTCTATTATCCGATCATGCTGACACTTACTGTATATCATAGTCTCCCCACCCTTCCCCCAACCTGCCTCACGTTATTGGCATCTAAACCCATCACTTTTAAAAAATCCCACATTTGTTACCTTTATGAAAGACCAAATTGAAGTTTTTTTGTCTGTTAAGGATAATGAAGATACAAATTCATCCATACTCTGGGACACACTTAAAGTGTACCTGAAGGGAGCGATAATTTCTTATTGTACAGCTAGGAAAAAAGAGGCCCAAAAAGAACAACTTAATTTAGAAAAACAATTGGCCGATCTTGAAATGCAGGTTAAAAATAATGGCACTGCAGATCTACATAAGAAAGTAGAAGTTACCCAGTCAGCTCTTAGCCAACTATTGACGCAAAAAGCGGAGGCTAGTATATTTTATGCCAAACATAGATTATTTGAGATGGGAGACAAACCGGGGTGTCTACTCGCTCGGTTGGCAGCCAGCAGATGTGAATCTAAGTCTATTGCTTCACTGAAAGATAAATCTAGAAAAAATCAGTATGAGACCAAAATTTTAGTTGAGATAATGAAAGACTTCTATAAAAAAACTTTACACCTCAGAATTTACTTCACCAGTGCAACATATACAATGATTCTTAGAAAAACTTAGCCTCCCGACACTGTCGGACACTGACAGGATTGCTCTTGGAAAACCAATAACTGAACGGGAAATTATAAATGCAGTCAACTCTTTACAGAGTGGGAAAGCCTCTGGCCCAATGGCTATGGCCCTGAATTCTACAAAACTTTTCAAGATCCATTTAAAGGTCCCCTGCTCAATATGTACCTACATTCAGAGGAGAGAGGTACATTCCCGAGTTCCATGTATTCAGCAAATATATCACTACTCCTTAAGAAAGACAAACCCCCAGACAAATGTAGTTCTTATCGCCCCATTAGTCTGACCAATGTGGACAGCAGAATTTTCTCTAAGATATTGGCAAAAAGACTTGAAAGTTACCTTCCGTACTTAATTGCGCCAGATCAAACTGGATTTATAAAAAATAGAGTCTCTCTCACTAATATGAGGAAATTGCTTAACATCATTCAGCATACATATGCTAATCAGACGCAACGTCTCATAATCTCCTTGGATGCTGAGAAAGCTTTTGATCGTATAGAGTGGCCATATTTATTTACAGTTATGGAAAAAATCGGCCTCGGGGAGGGCTTTATTAAACTTATTAAGTTAATATATTATTCACCCAGTGCCAGTGTATTGGTAAACGGAGTTAAATCAAGTGAATTTGAGTTGGGGAGGTCTACACATCAAGGAGATCCCATCTCTCCACTTATCTTTGCCTTAGCAATGGAACCATTGGCAGAAACTATTAGAAGTCACAGTAATATAGCAGGGTTCCAAATAAATTCTGTTACTTATATCATTGTATGCTGATGATGTTCTGCTGTTTATTGCCAAGCCAGAAGAATCTATACCAACCCTAATGTCAACAAT
>JAODOF010000016.1:14819492-14830115 GCA_027576175.1 Sciades proops | reverse complement strand
GCTTGACATTAACTTTTAAACGTCCACCCCACCCCCCCTATTATCACTTGCCCCCTATTTTGAGAGTACTATTTTTTTTAAGAAAACCGTAGAATTAGTTGTGAATTGCAACATAAAATGAACACATTTTATAAATGTGAATTGCAACATACAATTCAACACATTGAGTTGAAGTTTGTTTATTGATTAAAGTTATTATTAAGTTCAGTTATTGGTTACGTTTTACTTGTAAAGGACAATAACAATTTTATCCTAAATAGTTTTTCCTGCCTTAGTCAATTTATTTCCATTTCACAAGTTAAGTGTGTTTGTGTAGAACTCTCTCAGACTGTAGGTTCATTACTTGATAATGTAGAAATCATAAAATGGAAATCTATAACAAAGGTTGTATGAAGAAAACAATAGGTTGCCAAGACTTTTGAACAGTACTATTTTGAGAATATGTATATGTCAGTTTTTTGTGATATCATCCACTTCTAGGTTAAAAAAAAAAAAAAAAAACATGATGCGTCATGACAGACAGGATAATGTTTGAGTTTAAAATTGTTTAGTCTGTAGGTTGTGGGTGTTTTATACAGACCTGGCAACCTGTAACTGAATCAGTACAGCCAGCCTGTCCGGACACATCGCGTTTTTTTTTTTTAATTAACAAACCTAGAGGTGGATGATGTAACACAAAACAAAACAACCGATATATAAATATTTTGCATAGGACTGTGTTCCTCTGATAACAGAAAAAAAGCCCCAGCTCTTTCTGCTCTTAATCTGTTCTGTTTCTTTCAGGTTTTATCACGCATGTTAAAGCATGCCCAAATTGTTTGAAACCAATTGGGGTTTTCTGTGTCGAATAAGGAAGCGGCTTCACCTTTAAGAAAATCAAACACTTTCAAGAAGGAGCTAACTTGAATGCGAGCAGAAAAAAATAAAACGAGATTTTTAAGCAAACTTCCATACTCACTACTGACTTTCTGTTTTTGTAAAATACATTTTAAATACAATTGTGAATTTCTCTGGAGTTTTCAGGCTGAGCTCCTCTCGTTGTATACTTTAACCACTCATATCTTCATTGTTCTTGAAGCATTTGCTTCTATTTAACATTTTTCTTGATAGCGGGGAAACGGTAATGCCTTTTATCCATTTCTCTGTTTGAATAAGCAAAAATTAACCATATTGAAGACAGATTAAGCCTTGCTTGCATGAAAGACGGTGTCTGTCTGACTCTGGCTGTAATTATCACGTGATGCGTGACGTCATGCACAAGGGGTTTATAAACAGTACCATACTACAACAGCGGGGGTATATAAAATAACTTGCAAAGCAGTAAATGAAACGAAGACTAAGAAAACAGCCAAGGCATAATGGCAGATATGTAGTGAGGGACGCTTTTAGGAACTGAAATAAAATATCAAAAAAGCTAAATTTTTGTGGTGCTCGTTCGTAATATATGCCCATTCCAACTTGCCCAGTCTGGCATGTCGGGGACATATCCCACTTGCCCGAATGCGTGTTTCACTTGCCCTGGGCAATTGGGCAGTGGTTAATGTCGAGCCCTGATACAATAACCTGGTTGCATAAGAGTGCGCATCCAATAGTACTTGGTTAAAGTACCTTTGGCTTGTAATACAGAATACATAATACAGTCTTTTGAGGTAAAATTTTACCAATGTCAGACATCTAGATTTGGCCATTTTATTCCAGTCTTCTTTGCAAAAGTGTTCCAGATCTAACAAATTGTGAGGGGGGTGTCCTGTGCACAGCCCTCTTCAAGCCATTCCACAGTTTTTGTTTGGATTTAGATCTGGACTCTGGGCCATTCCAAAACTTTTGATCTTTTTTTTTTTTTTCTGAAGGCATTCCATTGTTGACTTGGATTTGTGCTTTGAGTCATTATTGTGCTGGAAGGTGAAACTCTTCTTCATCTTCAGCTCTTTTACAGAGGCCTGCAGCATCCCAACATTTTTTAAATCGGGGTTGTACATTAAGTACCCAAAATCACAATTAATACATGCAAAATTGGTTATTATATTTGTATAATAATAATAATAATAATAATATATAAATTTAGCTATCAAAGAGCCCCTTTTGGCGCATTTGCTGTTTATTACTACATGAAGTTCAAGACATAAAACATTTCCGTGCTACATGCAAAAATTACATTTCTATGTTGCATGCAAAAAATATATATGTACATATAAATTCCAGGGGCTCCACAGTGGCACAATAGTGCAGTGGTTAGCACTGTCGCCTCACAGCAAGAAGGTTCAGATTTCGAACCTCACGACTGATGGGGTCCTTTTTGTATGGAGTTGGCATGTTCTCCCTGTGTCTATATGGGTTTCCTCCCACTTCAAAGACATGCAGATTAGGGAAAATTTGTTGAACTTGTTGTACGTCACACTGGATAAGAGCGTCATATATACCTCTGATGTAGTTTAACAGAAAAGCATTTGGTCCATCATCTGGAAATTGGGAGTTTGAATTCTGATGATGCAACAGCCATCTGTGGCTGGGAACGCAAGTGGGATGCATTGCTTTTACTTTTAATGTGACATTTTAGTTTTTAATTAAAAGTAAAATTATCTTTGTTTATTCTATGTTTATACTTTTTACTGATTGATGTGATGTGCAAGTGAATATGTGTATAGGAGGCGACTGGACTTAGACCAGAGATGATTCTGGAGTCAGTGACCAATTCTGCAGAGTGGAATCTAGAGGTGGAGAGGGTTCTACCCCAGCTCAAAGTCTCTGTATGCACAGATTTTAAGGTTAGAGCTTCCATTTTCACAAATCATTTCCTACTTAAGTTACAGAAAGTAAAAATAACAAATCCTAATAATAACACTGAATCTCAAATATTTACACCTGCTATTTACATATATATATATTTTTATTTTGTTTGTTTCGTTTTATATTATATTTCTCAAATTAAATGCTTTGACCAGGCCTGCCAATCAGGATGTTTTACTCGTTCAGGGTTTTGAGTAACAAATACTTATGGTACCCTTCAGGATTGGCGGAGCCATGTGAACCAGATGCATCAGCACCAGGATGGCATTAAAAGCTCTTTGAAAGAGGCTAAGGTATGTTACACATGTTTCCAGGGAGGAAGCTTTATATGTATACAGTGGTGTAGCACTGTCGCCTCACAGCAAGAAGGTCCTGGGTTTGAGCCCAGCAGCCGGCGAGGGCCTTTGTGTGCGGAGTTTGCATGTTCTCCCTGTCTGCGTGAGTTTGCTCTGGGTGCTCCAGTTAATCCCACAGTCCAAAGACATGCAGTTAGGTTAATTGGTGTCTCTAAATTGACCGTAGGTGTGAATGGTTGTTTGTTTCTGTGTCAGTCCTGCGATAACCTGGCGACTTGTCCAGGGTGTACTCTGCCTCTTGCCCATAGTCGGCTGGGATAGGCTCCAGCTTGCCTGTGACCCTGTAGAACAGGATAAGCGGCTACAGATAATGGATGGATGGATATAAAGTGTATTGCATTAATTAATGAGACAGTGTTTTTCATATCCGTTTTCAGTAGTTAAGTGTTTATGTTGAAAGTGCATATGTGGGGGAAATATTTGTAGAGGTCTGCAGGCTGGGCTTGGTCTGCATGAAACTTTTATCTCATGTTCACTCAAGCACACTTCTGCTAGAAAATCATCAACAACAACAACAACAACATATATCTATCATCCATTGATGTAGGTGATGGTACATAAGGTTTTGGACATTTGTTTTTCTTTTTCCCTCTCCACGGGCAGTATATCAGCACGGTTTCCCTTTTCACATGTCAAACAGATGTGGTGTGTGAGAGCAGTGTGAGTGCAGGGAGAGAAGATGTCAGCAGGAATCAGTGCTGAATGCGCGCGCGCGCGCTTTTCCTGCGTGAAAGTGCGAGACATGGGTGGGTGCAAGGGTGAGGAGGGGGCGTCTCTGTATGACGTCACACCGGTGGAAACGCATAAAACCAAATAAGCGCGTGAGTTTGAGCTTCACGGTAGAAAAAAAAAAGAGAAAAGACAGAAAACCTGAGGGAGACAGAAGAGCTCGGCGGCAGGACTGGAGAAGCAGGGCAAAGAGCAGCTGACGCACAAACCCAGTGATCCTGAAAAGGGTATTATTAGACAGCTCATCCTTCATATTTTCAAAGTCTAAGTGTTTTTTTTTTTAATCGATATTATTTAATAATATTTTGTTTGTGTGTTTTTTTTTTTTAAATTTGGGGACAGGCTGAGAATCACGCGTGTGCCATTCTTCACCTCACCAGCTGAAGAGAGATAAGTGATGACAACAGACTCTATTTCCTGCGTCCCCCTGGGCTGGAAACCGGTTTATTTAATAAACTAGCCCATTAAGTGGATAGTCAGAGCTTTTATTATTATTTTTTTTTCTATGCAGTCAAATGAAACCTTAAGATACTTTTTGTTTCACCTTGGTGTGGTGAACGCGCCGGACGCCTGGCGAGAATAGTCTATAACCTTACCCTCACCTTAGATTTCATATCTCCAAATAATCGGATAGCATCCTATGAAGCAGTGGTTGTCTGTCTTTATTTTAGAGCTATAACACCATAATCACCGTGGAGGAATTTCTTTGAATGAGTCGAGTGATGCTGCGCCTGAACAGGTGACATATTTCGCGCGCGTTTGCGCATGAGGTGTTTTGGTTTTCTTTTAATGCCTGTAGCCACATGTTTCCATGTGACATGGTGCACTGATACCAGAGCATATTTCTACATAAATTTATATAAATCTCCTTTGAATGGCGGAGTAATTGGTTCAGAAATCAAGGTGTAAGTTGCATATCTATCTACTAATCAAGGTGTATCAATCTTCAAGCAAAAACAACTGGTAAAATTGTTTTTGCTACACAGAGAAACAAGAATAAACATTCATTGAGATTCACCTTTATAGTCCATTTAACCAGTATTTCTCAAAATAATAAACAGAAAGACATTTCCCTCAACACAGTAGGCTTGATATTATCATGACAGTGTCCATTTATGTTCAAATGTTCTTGATGACGCGTTAAAAATTTAGTACACTTGACTTTATTATCCATAGTTTTATTTTGTTTGCTACGAACAGACTCTTTGACAACATAAAACACAAACCAGTCCTCGAACTGATAATTTCAGATCGAATGATTTGATTATGCAAGGGTATTAACCTAATGTCACAATGCTAATCAGAGTACTGGCCATTATTCTTGTAATATTCCACACAAGGCTGCTAAACACAGCTATGTCAGACCACATTCAGCACTACAAGCAGAGTCTGATGCTGAAAGCAGCCAAGAGGCAAACTGCTGAAGAGCAGTGTGGCGCAGTCAGCCTCAATGCCCCTGCAGCCCGACAGTATTTTCAGGCAGCCATGCCAGGCAAGTATACCCGCCTGCCAGGCCTCTATCTGAAATCAGTCCTGAACACAGGCTGTCGTTCAGGTGAATACAGTTCTGACAGAAGCAGTGTCCCTGGAATGTGTGATGAAAGCGATGGCCAAAAAAACCATGCTGATAATTCACTACTTATAGCAAATGGACTGCAGCTCTCTTCTTATCCTGAATCATGGGTCACTGGCAGCCAAGAAAAAAATGTTGATGGTTTGCCACATAGGTCTAACCAAAGGACACGTTCAAAAATGAAAGAAGCACTGGAATCCTCATATGTTGACAACTCTGCCAAGTTTTTCTCACTGAAAATGACCGATTCAAGCAGCAAAGCCTCAAAATCAGCATCAGTCATGACAGAACTCCAAAGTCAATGGACGTTGATGGAAAGGAGGGGTAGTTCCTCTTCAGCAAAAAGAGTGCGTCGCAGCCCTGTAAAGTTCACCAGTGAAGGGAACAAGCATACAGAGGAAGGGAATGAGGACTACTCTGGGGAAGTGGAAGGAAAGAACAGACCTGCCGCAGAATTGTTGCATGCCAAAATCCACAATGTCCTGCCGAAATGGATGACGGCGCTGTATTTTAGTCAGAGGGAGAAGCTGAAGGTGAATCCAGCAGCCGGAGTGCAGCTTCCTCGCTCCAGCTTCACACTAGAGCTATGGGTCAAGCCTGAGGGGGGTCAGAACAATCCGGCCCTTATAGCAGGTTGGTATTGCATGTTGCATCACCAGAATCTTTCATTTGTGTATTGTAGGCGAGCTTATGCGAATACAGCCCACATATCCGCTTGTCTGTAATTATAGCGAGTGTTTGTGGATTTGTAAAACAGGTGAACAATCAGAATTTAGGTAGCTTGGAGATTAATTTAATTATTTAATTACTGGAAATTACCCATTATTGCAATTGTACTTGATCCTAAATATTGCTTTTTGTGATTACTGTAAGGAAAAAGGACAACTATTTGGGAACAGACATGTGTTTCTTCAGCAAAGCCATAAATGTATTTCTCTCTCTCTCTCTCTCTCACACACACACACACACACACACACACACACACACACACACACACACACACACACACACACACACACACACACACACAAGTACCAGATGCAATAAATCACCCCATCCACTAGAGGGAAAAACACAGTTTTCAACGTGGTCAAAAACACAAAACAGGTTCATAGGAGTTAGTGGATAAAATGCTTTAAAATGAATAACTGAATAATGATCTGAGAATTTAAACTGGACCACACTTTAAACCTCTTACATAATAATAATAATAATAATAATAATAATAATAATAATTAATAAATGTGGATAGTGTATAAAAAATAAAGATGGAATTAAATGTATGTGGGCACACATGCAAGCAAGCTATGCACAATCCGGAATGTCTGAATGAAGTTTTGGCTTGCATCTGCCTTGTGCCTTTTATGATATGTTGATTAGCTGATTGCCAGCTTTCTTTTTCCAGTATCTAGGGTGCACAGCATCTGTGTTCATGTGAGTAGGTATGGGGTGGGTGAAGGGGTTCCCTGACCTTTCTCTGTCCTTGTATGTGAACATCTGGAAGCCAGACTGCTCCTTACAGATAGCAGCTGGGAATAGTGGTGACTTTGTTCAGTTCATTTAAACTCTTCAACTTTTTGTGGATAATTGAATCCAAACTTTAAAAGCACAGGCAATGGGCAAACCTTTTATGTGCTAAACAATTATGCATACTACTTTTCTTTTTATAAAGGTGTTTTTGACAATTGCTCCAGCCACAGTGAAAAAGGGTGGCATGTTGGCATCCGGACTTCCAAGCCCATGGGGAAAAAAGATAGCTGCTTCTTCTTTACTCTTCGTACAGACCGTGCCAAAAGATCAACCACTGTCGCTGGACATCAGCACTACCAGCCAAGTGCCTGGACTCATGTGGTTGCCAGGTATGATGGTCACCGTATGGCTCTGTTTATAGATGGTACTAAGGTTAGAGAGAGCACACAACAGTCTGGTGATCTGTACAGCCCTTTTATCAAGAGCTGTCGCACATTTTTGCTGGGAGGTAACCTCTCTAACCCTGAACAAGGCTTTCGAGGTTATCTAGGAGGTGTTGTCCTGTGGGATCATGCTCGCAGTAGGAATGAGCTTTTTAAAAGTGACATGTGGCGTTCAGAGAAACAGAACCCCCTCCTAGAACTCTGGGCAGACTTTTCCATGATGGAGCAACAATGGGTGCCATACAAAGACTGTCAACACCCAGCCATTGTAGTCTTACCGGCACCAGAACAGGAGCTGATTTCACCTTTCCTGCCTCCAACTTGTGGGGTGACTGTTTGTGACAATCCAGATGTTATCCTGAGCTACAACCAGAACTGGGAGCTGCGGGCTCCTAAAAGGCTGCGATACCGTGTTGTAAACATATGCAATGATGATGGTAGTAGTCCCACTGTGTCAGAGGAGCAGATTCTGTCCCAAAAGCAGGCACTGGAAGAGGCTTTTGGACCATACAACCTGACACTGGAGCTCAGCATATTTAAAGTGTACAATTCATCACTGCGGCGACGCCTTGTGCTCAGCAACTGCCATGTGACCAAGGTGGGAGATCGTCACTGTGACCGGGAGTGTGATCACCCACTCACAGGTCATGATGGAGGTGACTGTCTACACCCAAGCACCTGCTACAGCTGGATGAGGGGCGATGGGGTGTGTCAGGCTGAGTGCAACACCATTTACTATGACTATGATGATGGTGACTGCTGCGATCCAGAGGTCACTGATGTCACAAGAACATGCTTTGACCCTGAGTCACTCGAAAGGTAAATTTAATTCTTTTTCTGTAAAAATATGGACATGACAGCAAAATAACAGGGCAGAATGCAGAGATTATAAAAACTAAATACAAACCATTTCACAAATATGGATAAAATGTTCACTTGATTGTAACAGGTGGTACCCTGAGTTAATTAGATCTACATTCTGAGTTGCTTTATTTAGGTTTTTCATGGAATCATAGAAAAACACAGGCAGATTCTGTTGATGGAGCAAATCCAAGTTTATATCCACAAGCTAAGAACTGCAATGACAGAAGCTAGGAAATAAACAGAAACACAGCTTAGAAGTTCAGTAAAGGCTTGAAAGAATTCAGAAGGGTGCAACACATAAAAAATGTTATATGATATGGTTGCACGGTGGTGTAGTCATTAGCACTGTTGCCTCACAGCAAAAAGGTCCTGGGTTCAAGCCCAGCAGCCGGTGAGGGCCTTTCTGTGTGGAGTTTGCATGTTCTCCCCATGTTACGTGGGTTTGCTCTGGGTTTCCCTCACAGTCCAAAGACATACAGGTTTGGCTAATTGGTGGCTCTAAATTGACTGTAGGTGTGAATGGTTGTTTGTCTCTGTGTCAGCCCTGGGATAACCTGGTGACTTGTCCAGGGTGTACCCTGCCTCTCACCCAAAGTCAGCTGGGATAGGCTCCAGCTTGACTGTGACCCTGTAGAATAGGATAAGTGGCTACAGACAATGGATGGATATATAAATTTATTTATTTTTTCCAGTTGGAAATACAACATAGGCCATAACTTAAATTAAGATAGATGTGAACAAGCAAGGAGAAGGTCAAGGTGGAGTTGGTTGTAGCCAGTCAATTCATCTGCATTTATACACATTTCATAGCACTGCCTGGTGTCACTGTCTTTTTCTCTGTGCCAATGGATTGAGGGTGCTTTGAATAGAGTTTCATTCAAAGTTGCGGGGAGGAGTCTGTAAGAAATTAAGAAAAGTGGTGCAGTGGTTAGCACTGTTGCCTCACAGCAAGAAGGTTCTGGGTTTGAACCCCTGTAGCCAACTGGGGCCTTTCTGTGTGAAGTTTGGATGTTCTCCCTGTGCCTACCTGGGTTTTCTCCCACAGTCCAAAGACATGCAGATTATGTCAACTGGCTACTCTAAATTGCCCATAGGTGTGAGTGTGAATAGCTGTTTGTCTCCCTGTGTTAGCCCTGCAACAGATTGGTGACTTGCCTAGATTCAGGCTCTCACCCAAAGTCAGCTGGAATTGGCTCCAGCTACCCTGATGGATAAGTGGTGTAGTTGATGGATGGATGAGGATTTAATGTTTGATTATTGATGTTTGATATTTTTTAACTCAAATGTTTTGAGTTTAAAGTAAAGCAAAGGTGATATTTTGTCATGGAAGAGCACTCCCTTAGTGTTTTTGTGACTGTCAGAACTCTTTGTATTACACAAAAAGCAAAGCAAACAAATACGAAATTCTGGAACTGTTTTAAAAGCATGAAAAACATGAATGTGGACAGAACCCAAAGGATATGCTTTATACTGCTAAACAACAAAACCAGAAATCTCAGCTGCATTCTCTGTGACAGGCAGGCTGATTTGGCTTGTGTTTAACCTGTGTGATGTCTTGCCATGGCATCTCTCTCCTTTTTTTTAATTTTATTTTTTTTCCAAGAGAATCCATATAGGTAGAAATACTTCAGCTGTTGTATATGGGGAAAAAAGTTTTTATTGTAGTTTGATGGAATACACAGCGCTCCATCAGACAAATGCACCATGGGGATACAATTTGATTTTGTGAGCTTATAAAATGCATATATAAAAACTTACAGCAAAGCACTATAAGGCATGTGCCTAAATGATTATTTATACTGTATACACGACGAGACCATTGAAAAGACAGGATTAACTATTAACATTTTTTCCTCTTTTTTTCTCTTATTCTCAGGCTAATCCTTAATGTAAATATCGTCATTGTCAAAATCCCTAAATCTTAAATATCATTTTGCATGATATGTCATTGGCGGTGTAATTTCAGTTTCAGGAAGAAGTTAAGGCAAAGAGTTCTACTTGTGAAGGCACCTATCTGTTCCTGCAGAATTCCCACTGTGAGTAATGGAGCTTAAGCGATGCACTTGGATGGTGGTCTGAAAAATATTTTGCTGCTTGTTTTGCTTTGGGACACGTTAAAAGATGACAAAAGCAGGTCTTAAGCAAAAGCTGAAAGCAGACTTTCTAGACCAAGAGTGAAAGAGGAATGTAGAGAAACCAAGGAGAGAGTGAAACAACAGGATGGAAAAGTGGTTCACCATCATCTTGATAAGGAAGTAACAATTTCAGGATTTACCAGTCCATGTTGCAACAGTGCAACAATGAGGAGAAATAATATAGGGATGATACAACCCTGATTCCAAAAAAGTTGGGACAAAGTACAAATTGTAAATAAAAACGGAATGCAATGATGTGGAAATTT
>JAODOF010000016.1:13239732-13250121 GCA_027576175.1 Sciades proops | reverse complement strand
GAAGGTTCTGGGTTCGAGCCCAGTGGCCGATGGGGGCCTTTCTGTGTGGAGTTTGCATGTTCTCCCTGTGTCTGCATAGGTTTCCTCTGGGTGCTCTGGTTTCCCTCACAGTCCAAAGACATGCAGGTTAGGTGGCTCTAAATTGACCATAGGTGTGCGTGTGAATGGTTCTTTGTCTCTATGTGTCAACCCTGCAATGAGTTGGTGACTTGTACAAGGTGTACCAGGAGCCTGGAAGGCAGTTGGGGTTTAGCTACCTTACTCAAGGTACTTCTGCTGGTCCAGGGAATCAAACCGATGACTTTTGGCCCCAAAACTGCTTCTCTAACCATTAGGCCATGGTTTCCCTATATCCTAAGCTGTATTACTATGTTTAAAACAGTGTTAATTATTATTTAAAGATACAGCATAAATCTGCATAGAATGGTTGGTTAAAAACAAAAATCTCCTTTGACCCCATCTGTATCCTCATGTGGGTTCATGACCCCAAGGTTGGGAACCTTGACAATATTGTACATGAATATTATTATATTAATTTGTAAAATATATGAATGTATCCTGTCTCACCCAGAACGCATTCCTGCCTCATACTCAGTGTTCCAAGGATAGACCTGGATCCTCTGCAATCCTAATCCTGACGAGGATGAAGCAGTTATTAAAGATGAATAAGATAATGAATGAATGAAAACCGCAGCTGAAACAAATGAATGTGATGTAAATGTAGATTAAAATGCTCAGCTGGTGACATTGAATACACACCAATTTTTGCTGGACTTTCTGCTTTCATGCTAGAGTGTGTGAAGTTTTGTGTGTGTGTGTTTGACTTTCTGTGGGATTTTTGTGCTCTCTGTGAGGTCCTTGTTTTAGTATATGAGTTTTTATAGTGTGTGCTTGTAGCTGATGAGATCTGAGATTTGTGTTATGAGAGACCAACAGCATAGGAATGATAAACCACAGCTGGACTATTTCCTTAACATTTCACACACAGATCAGAAGAATGTGGGTCAGCCAGTGGGAGTTACTTGGCTTTCTGCTGTATTTCATTCACTAAGGAGATTATACTCCTTTTTCTCATGAAAACTACAGACCACACACACACACACACACACAACCACCACCAGCCACAGAGCTCCGGGCTTCATATCCACTTAGGCAAAGGTCATTACAGCACATTTCCCAGTAAAGACAGTCTTCCAAAGCAGATATCTAACTAGGTTAAAGGTTAGAGGTTCTAAGGAGTTCTAAGGTTCCAATGAGTGTCCTGTATGGGGGTGACCTTCCCCAAGACTACTATACCACCATAAACGAGTAACGTATGTGCCTTTGATGTAAGTTATCATCAGATTACACAATTATCTATTTCTTAACCCATACTTGTTCTAAACCCTGTCCTCATTGGTCAAAAAAGTAGTGTAATTAGCTAAATGAATTTGTTGCATTATTTTAATCATGAGGTGTATGTGATATTTACATCACACAGAATGCAGATTATGATATTGCAAATTAATGTTTATCATGCCATCCATTTTACACACACACACACACACACACACACACAGTGCTCTTTTTAAGGATTGTGCTGTGTGAGCAGTTTGACAGTGTAAATAAATCACTGACAGCACAGGAGGGTGTGTGTGTGTGTGAGAGAGAGAGAGAGAGACAGAGAGAGAGAGATTGTAGAAGGTATATTGAGAATGCTGGGGTAAGAAGCAGTGTGTGTGTGAGGCATTGTGGAAGGTATATTGAGAGCGTTGGGGTAAGAAGCAGTACGTGTGTGACATTGTGGAAGGTATATTGAGAGCGTTGGGGTAAGAAGCAGTGTGTGTGTGTGTGTGTGTGTTAATGAACGATCACATGAGGGAGATCAGTGAGTGTGACCAGAAGAAAAGTATTATTCTAATAGGAAATGAAAATGTACTGCTTTTAATCTCTGTTAAGGACTGCATGCTGCTGAAGAAATGTCCTTTGACTTTAAGCAGGAGCACAGTTCCATTGAATTCTCAAATCTGTTACAGAAATCAAAGGTGTTCAGTAATTTTCAAAAACAGAACAGCTCGAAAAGTGGGTGAGTATGGCATGTCAGTCTTTAGTTGACCAAAAAAACCATAATTGCTGTGATATAAGAGGAATAAAACACTTGAAGTTGGACTGTTATTGGAAAATCATTAACTTCTGGATGGTAACAGTAATGCCGCTTCACACGAGGCCACCTCACACCCTGCGGTTTCTCCTTTCCCAATAACAGCATGAACCCCTGTGTAAATTTTAGACTTTCAAAATGTCTTTCTTCCTTCAGGAAGTACACATCAGGTTTTATTTTAATTACAGTGGAACATACAACACTACAAAACATTCAATGTACTGTGGTTCTGCCCGAAGAACCATTCCACTTTGCATCCTGTATGAGACTGGAAACTGGAAAGTCTCCGACCTCGGAGCCTATACCGGGAATGCTGGGAGGAAGGCAGAAATACATCCTGGAAGACACGCCAGTCCATACACATCTGCACACTCATTCACACCTAGAGAGAATTTAGAGTCATCAATTCACCTCCCAGTATATTTTTAGGAGGTGGAAGGAAACCAGACAACCCAGAGGAAACCCACATGGACACTCACCATAGATAAAGACATGAGTGCAGGATCAAAAACAGGACTCTGGATCTGTGAGGCAGTAATGCTACCTGCTATACCACTGTGCTGCCTGTTATTATATCATATAATTATACTTTTATGCAGAATTCATGCAAATGAGCCACAATGAAACAAGAAACACAAAAAACAACAACACACACACATAAAGATTAAGAGAGGTGACAAGTGTAGCATCTGTGCAGGAAAAACCAAGCTTCGTCACATCGGTATGTGTTTCGTCTCAGTGGACATGACAAGTGTGAGCAACACACGCATCGGTGTCTCTCTGTCACAGTGGCATGGATGTGGCACCACACACACACGTCTCCTGACAGGTTGTGGGTCTGGGCCACGTGTGCAGATCAAGCCCTCCTGCATGCAGATTGTGTTTAAATTATGCGCGCCATGTCAGGTTGTTGTGCTGGCCATGACACGTGTCACCGAACCGCCGCATCACGTCTCGTGCTAACGATGCGTGTGTGAGCGTCCTGCAGCCAGCCAGCCACCCCACCTCCACCCCATCAGTCCCACTGTGTGTGTGTGTCACAGACAGAGTGTATCCTGAGTGTCTCCCACAGGAGAAGAGAGATGGACAGCCCTGTCTGTACCTGCTGGATAGGGGGTAGTGCCTTCACAAAGGGATAAACACACACAAACACACGCACACACACACACACACACACACACACACACACATCATCTTTATGATATTTATGCAAATGCATTCTCTGACAAGTTGTCAGAGTGTGTGTGTCCAGTGTATCTAATTCAGACGTATAGCTCCTGTTTTGTACAGGTTATTGACATCATTGTGGAGGGAAACACACACTTGCCACACACAATGTAGGAATATTTTGACAAAAGTTCTTGAGTATTTGGGGCTACAATAAAATTAACCTTAACACAATGGAGTAAAATAATTATGTGGCCATTCATTTTTGCACCAGAGTACAGATGAGATACAACTTCATCCTCTATATGCCACACACATGCCGAAAAGCTAAGTTCATTAGGATCTTAACACACACACACACACACACATTATTATATTTATTTTCATGTTGTTTCATTTTTTTTTCCTGAAAAGTGTGTGTGAGGCTACAAATTTTTGACTGAAATTTTAAACACAAACAAGCAAAAGATCAGCAAACTGTATCTGGAGAATTTGTATGAATTTGTATCCAATCTTTTTTGAATGCCCTCTACAAACGGTAGACTGAACATAACACACTATTTCTTTTTTTAAATTCTATTTAACATTGCCCAAATTTTACGATCATAAACTCAGTAGTCATCCAGCACATGCACCGATCGGACAAATAGAATATAAATACATTTAACGTGAGTTAAAAAGCAAAACATTGAAAGATACAAACAAATGAGATACCATACAGCAGTTTTAGAACTCAAAGTCAATTTCATTTCAGTTATGATGGCTTAGTGCAGGAAGGTCACCTGACTGGGACTGAGCGCAGAAACATCTTCAAATCTTTTGATTTCAGTATCACCAGATACTTCAAAATGACCTGGATGATGGAGAAAAAGTGCAACAACGTCCCTGTTAACTCTGCGTTCACACTAGCAAGTAATAAACTGCTGATGTTTCTCCTAGTTTTGCTTGTGGGCGTGGCCTGTCCATCTTCTGAGAATGGATTGGTTGGAATGGTGCAGTGAAATTTGTCAAGGCAATAATTTTGATTTGCCCATTACGGCGTCATAACTAATTTGCATAAAATTGAGAAAATATTAATTCAAATATAGTTGAGTCATGCAGTGCTCATCTGTTGCTTTGTCACTCATGATTATGAATGTAGGGTAACAAACACCAGATGATCTTCTGATGACTCTACAAGTCAGATGCCATTTTTGTCTTTATTCACCTGCTGGACATTTCCTTGAGGCTAAAGCCAAGGTGAGACTCCAGATGGTTAACGTAAGCAGAAGGAGTCCTGAATTTTGAATCACACTCTCCACAAAGAAACACTGGATTCCTGGAGTCCAGATTCTTCAGAAACTTGGTCCCTCCAGTTCTCCGCAATTGGTACTTCACATTAGCAAGCCAGTGTGAAACGGTGGTCATCAAAAGACCTGTGAACTTGCAGATTTTCACACGTTCATAAGGACACAGGTCTGTTACGATGTAGCAACCTTCCGGTGTCTGTCTTAGGCTGGAAGCGAACTCAGCCTGAAGAATGAGAAGATGCTGAGGGTTCCAGGTGGACTGACGACCTTTTGGCTTCTGTGTGGAAGAAATCTTCTCCATCGGATCCTCGCATGAAATTCCATCAGTGTCAGAGTTTGCTAAAAGGCATGGTGGAGTGGAGGAATCAGGAGTGAGCTGACTAGTGAGGCTGTTTACCATGTCTGAGATGTCTGTAAGGGCATTTTCACCTAGGTTTAGAGAATCTGAGAGAGGTAAGCCGGGGGGATGAGGCATGCTTCCATTAGCATTGTTGTTGTTTATTACCTTGCCGCTACTGGTGTTGACAACGCTTTCTTTATGAATGATGCCATTACTGCTTTTGCATTTTCTCAGATCTATAGGCTGGTCACTGCCCTTGTAGAAATCTGTGTCAAGCATCCCAGATGATGAATGGTGGGCGGTTTTGTCTACCATCTTGTTGCTCATCTTGTATAACATAGAGACTGTATCAGAGGAGGAGCTGACCACCTTGGAGGCTTTGGGAAGGTGTGTGTTCATGACTAACTGTAGTGAATTAAGAGGGCTGATAAAAGGCCTCTCAGATGAATGATCATTGACCAATTTAAAACTGTGGCCATTACCAGTGGGTGATTTGCCTAATTCGAGACGATGGTTCTTATTCTGGCTTTCTACTAACATCTCCATAGGTTCCACTTTACACATACTTCCATTGGCCTTTGTATCAACACGATCTTTGTTTTCTCTCAGTAACAGTAATGTTGATCTGGCCGCATCTGCACTCTCCATTCTTTCTTCCCTCTCTTTCTTTACCGAGGTCATTCCTGAGACCTTCTCCACTAGCTCCTCCATGGTAGATCCATTGTTCCTGAGAGACAGAGGCAATGAGTGTCTGGGGGGGATGTAAGTGGGTAATCCAGGATCAGGTTCAAGTGATTGAAGGTTACTGTTGTTGACTGTCTGCACACTTTGAACCACTGGAGGAAGTATAGATGGCTTTACAGGTCCCTGAAGCTGATAAGCAGCATGGATGCTAGAGTACCCTCCCCAGGTGGGCATACCTGTCTGAGCTTTACTGATGGCACTGGACACTGTGTTCTCCAGAGACTTCAGAATGTCTACCCCTCCTTCTGTAGTCTTCTCAAGGTCTTCCTCTCTAAGGTACTTGTATGAAGTGGAATCCATACTGATCTGTTCCATCTCCTCCTTGATCTTTTTCTCCATGGATTCACTACCTTCTTCCATCTCCTTCTTGGCCTCTGAACCAGAAGATAGTGCAGGAGACACTGACTGGAATTTAAGAACATCGGTGGTAGGAGGTAATGGAATTGACTGTATGTTTTCCTCCATATTTTGGTCAAACATTAGCTGCTTTCCTTTCTTCAGTGCAGTGGTTTTGATCTTCAGGAAGTGACCCGTGACCATCATGTGGGCTGTGAGTTGCTGCAGTGTATCATGGGAGCTTCCACACTCCATGCACTTCAGAATTTGTGCTTTGCGTTCCTCAAACTGCCAAGTGTAACTTGCACCATTCTGGTAGCCATAGCGATTGTTTGCTGTTACATAAGGGTTAACAGTGCCCTTCATTTGAACCACTGAAGCCACTCTGCTAGAACATGTCATTGACTTTGGGGAACAAGGGGAAATTAGGGAATTATGAAGGAATCTTTTTTTGGCAGGTGGCATCAGTTTGGTGGTCAAGGCTGGCACAGGCTCTTTAAGAGGCACTTTCTGGTAATGTTTAGTCTTAATCATGTGGACACTCAAGTCCTGTAGAGACTCAAAGGAGTGGCCACAGAACATGCACTTCAGTACTTTCTGCGCATCCTCTTTGCCTTCCATCTCCAACAATGAACGCTTGCGAGGCTTCGACCAGTGTTTGCCATTATTCTCATCTTCTTTCTCTTGGTTGTCATCATGGTAATGACCAGTATCGTTCATGTGAACTGTAAGAGCTACTAGTGTGTCGTATGCAGCACTGCAGTCCTTGCACCTGAACTTGCTGGCACCAGTCAAAAGGGAGCCATAGAGTTTGTGGTTTTGTCGGTAGAGCTGCACCGTGCTGAACAAGCTTGGCTCTGGTGATAAGTGGTGATGAGTTTGTTGGAGTGTTTTAGCTACAGCGGCCTGATGCCAATCATAAACTACACTAGCACCATTAGAAACCTTAATGTTGCAGTTATTAACTGTGCAGCCGTTTGAACTACTTTCTGCCTTTCCATTAAGGATATTTCCATTGTGATTGATTGGTCTGTTAATAATCTTATCGCCATTGGTATTGGTCATGGCTGTAGTTGACCTGCTTTTCATGATATTCATCACGACATTGGACCAGGAGGTATCAGAGATCAGGCTGGCACAGATGGCTTTTGTCCGAGCTAGGTTATCCAGAATGCTGTTATTCGAGCTGCTCTGTGCTTCGTCCTCTTCATGTCCTTCTTTTGAAGAAATGCTCTTAAAATCAGGGATCTGATCGCTGGTGTCACTGAGTGGGGAAAGATAGCCAGGATCTGGGTTGGTGCCATTACTGTTAGGGGAGTCCTGGAATCTCAGAGACTCTTTTACATCCTCTTCCTCATGGAGTATGTATTCTTCATGGTCATCTAATGCAAGACTCTCATCTTGAAGTCGCTCGTCTTCCAAAGTGGCTGATTGAATTTCGACCATTGGAAGGTAGGCTGAGAAACAGAGAGATAGAGACAAAGAAATTTTTACTTATTAGAATTTTAGCATTTTATTACACCTATTAGGCGTTATTTATTCATTCTCTTATTTATTTATTTATTTATTTATTTTTAATTCACAATGTTTCTTGCACTTTTAGGCACCTTGTATAATATGGATGCGCATATCTATTGTATGTTTGTTATTGTGTTGTATTGTATGTTCTGTGTTGTGGCTGCAGCATGGGCGAATGGCCCAGAACAAATTTCTCACTTTGTGAGACAATAAAGTTAATCTTGAATCTTGAAATGAATGTTTGAACATAAGCCCTGACTGGACCTAAAATGGACCTGACGCGTAAGATGTTTGCTGTCCAGGTAGCACTCAGAGTAAAACAGTGTACATCGACCCTCCTCTGCTGAAGACCGAGATGACCTGGAGAGAGAGAAATCACCTCTTTCATGAGGAGAGTGTAAAACTGGCATATAAGAAGACGGGCTCGAATCCTGTGTTTTTCCTCATGTCAGAGGATTACGGCAATAGAACTGATTTTGCCACAGAAGTAAGTGTTTAGGAAAACATCAGCCCGTTTCAATCCGTGCTCATTGTTTTAAAAACCAATAAGCATGATCTCCTATTTTGATACATTTTTTTCCCTTGTTTTATGTTCTTTAGGAAACGAGCAGTAGACCAGTCGTTTCATTTGACAGCACTGGTATAGATTTTGAAGTAGATTTAACCGACTTGGAGTCATTTGGGGAGTCTTGTCAACCGAAAAAGAAAATAAAGAACAAGGATTTGAAAAATCAAGCACCCTCTAAAAGTGAAACACAAGGATTATCCAAACCTAAAGTAGATTTAGATAAAGACAAAACATCGCACATGTTAACTGAAGAAGCTTCACCAATGAAGGACATTATATCAGCACTTCCTACGCCAGCAAATGAAGAGGCAGGCACCAGGGCGAGTGTAGAGGACAGCTCAGTGGACAAGAGTGCTGAGACTACTTTGAATTCTGTATCCGAAGAGGAGCTTTCGAGTTCTACTGTAGAAGAGACCGCAAAATGTACACCAGCCAAGCGAATAAGGCATTCCTCTGGAAACATTGATTCTGATGAGGAATGCCTCATTATTGATGACTCCGGCTCCCCACTGAGCGGCGTCGCAAATAAGAAGAACCAGGTGACCCCAGCAGTTTCAGAGAACATCACCGACCCCAATACATCCTCTGTGAGCGATCTGAAGGTGCTCATGAGTCCCAGCAGCCCTGCAAAAGGAGCTAGGAAAGGAGTCAAAAGACCCAGAGCCTCAGCAGATTGCGACCAATTAGGGCATATTTTGCGAATGCAAAACGCCATGCTGAAATCCACATCAGCTAAAAGCCAAGAAGTTGCAAAAGCACCAGCAACAGACTGTCGACCAGCAGAACCAAAACCCAACAACCACCCGGTGTCTCTGGTCAAACGTAGCGTGTCCTCGTACCTGGACATGGAAAACAGAGAAGGGCTGCAGAATGAAGCTGCTGCTCCTGCTGTCTCTCAGCCCACGGCACAAAGAAAAAGTTAGTTTTCATTTCTTTCTAGGTAAATCCAGGTGATATCACTGAAGTCCTCTTGACTGACCGTGTCAGATTCGCTTCATACTTCCATAGATTAATGTCAGTCCTAATAAACAGTGTGTAAAACTTAAGCCTTACATCTTTTTTTAGTTTGAGATGTAGGAGCATGAATAAAGGGGCGTGGCTCGAATTTTACTGTAAAAATGAGTGCTGTAGAAAAAAAAACTCTGAAGCTCCATAAGCCATAACTTTCGAACTGTATAGGTCAGATGCATGAAATTTTCAGAAATTGTTCTGAGGTACAATATATCTTTTAAGTACTGCAACCGAAGATCCGCATTTGCATATTTTACCATTTTATGTATTGTTGAAATTTGGGGGGAAAAAAAATCGCTTGTGCTTTGGAGCACTTTTGGCCCTCCGTAGTTCTACATTTAAACATGTCAGAGCTTTCAAATTCTGCTATTTATTTCTCATATTGTAGTACTGTTTTGGTAATTAAGTATTTGTCTAAAAGAAATTAAACTTTGAGTTATGAGCCATTTAAAAATAAAAAATCAAAAAAATGTTGCGCCCATATTTCAAACACTTATTACTCATATATAACACAATCTACCATAAAGAATTGTGCCAATGGAAAGCGCAGGTCTTAATTAGCATATGCACAAAATATGAAGTTGGTATCTTCAACCAAGCTATATTTATTAAGGGATCAAATATGCTTTGTTTTACTACGGATGGAAATGTAAAATAGAAGCACACTTCTTATAATACAATCACAAAACTCTGGGAGTTTGTGTGTGTGTGTGTGTGTGTGTGTGTGTGTGTCAGGGCTGCTGAAAGAGGAGCTTCTGGTGAGTGCTGAGGATGAGGAGGATTATGAAGCTCCCGAGGAGGGCAGTGTACTATATAAACTGTACAGCTTGCTCGATGTGCTGCTGATGGTGCGCAGCACTGTGTCCATTGCTCATCCCAGACATGACCAAGAAACATTCAGGGTGAGTGGTGAAAATCTCAGAAGCTAAAAATAAAATTTGTGGGTATATCCTGAAACAATCCAAAACTAGCTATTTAGAGAGAACCAAAAGCAAGAATATAAAGTTTTGTGGTGACCAGCTCAGTCAGAGCTGATTTGAAAAAGGGAGTGCACAACATCTGGCAGGGTTGAAATAGATGTACAGTACCAGTCAAAAGTTAGGGCACACCTCCTAATTCAATGGTTTTTCTTCATTTTTTCACTACAGTTGTGGAATAGGGCTATTTACTGTATTATTATTGTTTACTATTTGATCCAAACACATTAAGAAGGCAAGAAATTGCACTAATTAACTTTTGACGAGACACCTGTTAATTGAAAAGCATTCCAGGTGAC
>JAODOF010000016.1:13104597-13122212 GCA_027576175.1 Sciades proops | reverse complement strand
GTTGCTATATCTGATCAGTATTAGTTTGCTAATTCATGTCAGCTATTTCAATAAATGGTATCTTTGGAATAAACTGTATCCTGTTTATTGCTACAACACCCACTGTACGCCAACCTCTGTCAAGTAAGTATTCTAATTGCCTTCACCCATTTGGTTGTTATATGAATGTTATAGATCTAGAGTAAACGTATAACATTAGAGCTACAATACTCAAACTATAGCAACATCAAGTTATTCCATTGATTTTAATAGCTTAGCCATAAACTATTAGACACTTGAATTAATGAAGTTATGAAACTGATCCCTTTTTACAGGAGACTGATTTGATAAGCCTATTGCACCTACACTGTCCCCTCAAGTCATTTGGCCAGAAAGTGCAGCCTGTTTAAAAGAGCTTTTTAATATGGAGGTCGCATCTAATAGTTGATTTTGAAATTTGACATCAAAAATCAAACTGTACAATTTTAAAACTTTGGGTTCTTCTTTGCTTTTCCTTCCATCCTCCTCATTCTGCAGGCAGGAAATATGCTTGGCAAATTGTTAACTGTTCCAGACTTAAAATGTTTCATTATAGCCATAATCTTATATTTTAATGTTTTTATGTATTTTTAGAGTCCATCTTGTGCAGGTCATCAACCATCTGCTCCTTTTACAGGAGACTTCAAGAAATGCATAAAGTAATAATATAATCAAGACAAGAAACTATATATATATATAAAAATAAAGGAGTTACAACTCAATGAAAATAATTCAAACATGCAATTTTTTTCAATAATTCAAACCTTTTTGTGTCTTTATTTTTTGTTTAGAAGACAAAGATTTGGGTTTCCACAGATTATCATAGTCATTTTTCCCTCTTTATTAAGCTTTATGATTGACAAAAACATAACACTCAGTAATGACATATACAACCTTAAAAATCTACCTCTTTTAGCATAAGTATCTGTTTACCATTCAAAACAATTATCACATTTCCCAGTACAGGATAAAAATCCTATATTCAATACAACAATAATTAAATAGAAAGTAAATTAGAGATTAAGACTATTAAAGAAACTTGACTAATCATTAAGAGTGTAAACTAAGCCAACAGTAGTGTTTCCCAATCCAGTGTTCAGTGATAACCACAGGCTAACTTTTTTGACCTTAACCAAGTGTTCTTAATTGCTGGGAGAAAACATGTGGACCATCTGGTTTGCGGAACACTGAACACATATTTTCCAACAAAAACTTTGTATGATACAAGCCCAAATTATTCTAACCCTCTGACATACAGTCATTGTAAAGCTTTACTGCAGGAACGGATCATTTATTGGTCACAAATGGTTTCCATAAATAAATGCCAGTTGGCGAAAAAGAAAGCAAATCAGGTCACAGCATTTCACCCTATAACAGGACAGTTGGGTTGGGATGCCATGACCATGAGCTGGTGATTTAATCCTGATATCTGATGCTTTTACACATTAAAGCCAGATAAACTTTACAAGAGGCAAAAAAGGCTCTGCTGTTGTTCATAAGACCATGCAAGAGTCCAGTCAGTCAATTTCTGTATTAAATAAAATTATTCATATTAAATTATATAGATAGCTTGTTCTAGTTGATTAAAAACTGGCTATAGCAACTATGTTCATTTAAATTTTTGTGATAATTGTTCACTGTTTGCATTCAATTATAAGAAAAGTAGTAATTTTGTAGTAGAAAAAAAAAATTGCATTTGGTGTCCAGCACCAAGTATGCGTTTTTCCTGATGTGTTATCCATATCATTCAGTGTAGCTGATTTTGTGAACATGCACGGAAGCTGAGAGATGAAACTGAGAGATGATGAAATGTCAATAAACGCACGTCTCTATATATACACATTCAGGGCAATAGTCGTATTCATACTTATTATAGTACACATTACCTGACTGCATAGAATACTACTGGAAGTCCAGTTTAGCCTTCAGCATGCATTCTAAACCCTTACCAAGGACAATATCATGAGATATCCTTCTCTGAATTTGTCTTTCAAAATTGTCATACCTCAAAATGCTGATATAATCTAGATATCAAGTCAGTAATATAGCTGTTGCAGCTCATCTTATGTAACTAACTGCAGAGGTTGTAGTCTGTAGTGTGCATGGTGTGTAATAGTCATGTTAATAGTGTGTAAATTGAGTTATTGTGCTTGAATGAGTATTGTTTTTGTAAAGTGTTAAACCTTTGCTTGATTATTTGTGTATATACACTGTATATATGGGAGGTTCCTAAGTGTTCACATTATGGCATGCTTGTCCCTTTATTTAGGAGTTCAAGGTGTTTAAGGTCACTTAAGTGTGCACTTGAGAAAAGGGAAAACCAGGTGTGTGGGGGGAGGGGGGGGGTCGAGTGATTACTTGGAGGAGCTGGCAGGGACGTTGATTGACATGGTGCGTCGTGTGTTGGTCACCTGACGTTGCTGCGCCAGGAAGGACTGGCCAGGTGGCACCAGAGAGTTAGCGCACCCGCTCAGACGAGACTCAATCGCCAGCTTCTGGAAATTGAGGCTCTGTGCAACGAGTGTGTATGTGCATTAGAGAGAAAGACATCAATTTCAAGTATATGAACATGTTTACACAGACCTTGTAATTAAAGCCTTCTAAAGTTCTGCTTTACCTTATTGTACCACGCTGTTACAATCAGTTTCTCCTCATACTCTCTTAGCTTAGCCTGCTCACACTCTCTCTGTGGAAGACAAAACAAGAGAGAGATGTTATACATGGAGAGAGGAAATGATTAAGCAGAGTTTAGAAACATTTTTTTTTTACTTTTATCCATTTATAGTTACTTCCGGTCATCACTTACATTATAGTACCAATAAACATTTGTTCCCACAAGTTTTCATAAAGTTAAGACAAAAATGCTGCTTTCCCTTGGCAGGAAACTTAAAGAAACAGCTTCACCTCTGACTGTGACAAAGTGCTGACACTGGAGACGCGTTCTTTTGACAATTAGCCGTTTTAAATGGTTTGAATGACACCATACATGTGCCTGTTATGACAGACGTTTGCCTTTACTGTAGAAATTATAATGTATTAAAATGAGTATATGAATATAGTACTAATGTTGGAGCCATGCTGTTATAGAAAATTAATGAAAACCTTCTGACCAGTTAGAATCAATAATGCAACAACAGTATGGTATAAAAAAAACAAAGCAAGATTTAGACCTCGAGAGTAATTATTTTCTTCTCCTTCTCTGACAGCTGGTTCTTTAGGGATTGGATCTCAGCAGAGGCTGGGTTCAATTTTGGGTCCAGTGCTCGGATCACCTGTTGAACACACAACAAAGATGCACACTATTAAACAGAATCATGACCAGCGATCAGTATACAGCAGTGCCACCTCACACCTCCATGCTTGAGCCTGAGTTCAGTGTACCATCTATGGGATGTCATGTTCTCCCCATGTCTGTGTAGATTTACTCCCACTTAGCAAAAACATGCTACACTAAATTTTCCCTAGGTGTGAATGAGCATGTTGATATTATGTTTCTTAATTCCTTAATCACACTTATTTAGATGTTCAATACAAGTTTGTACAACAGAAAACTGGATGTCATCACAAACTACTGGACAGGATTCTGTGCAGCCATATAATAAAAAATAAAAAAAAATGAAGAAAAAAAACCCACGAAAATGTGTATTTCTCTACACAAGTTAGTATATAGTTATCAGTTGTATGTAACTGTGTGTAATTACATTGCGTGCTTTCTCCAGATACATTTTGTATCTGTCCTCCATTGCTCGCATATCATCGTCCTTCTTCTTCAAAGCAGCCATCAGTTCATCCACCTTCAGTGCTGTCAGAAAAGCAAATCAACATCAAAGAAGGATATTTCAGATCAACAGTTTTAAAATCTCATCTCACCTCATCTAATAAAATGTGGAATTAGAGCTATGCAATTAAATTTGTATTAATAGGAGGTTATGATTTAATGAGTCACACACAGCACTTAAGATTAAAACAGTTAAATGTAGTATGATACCATTTTTTGTTTTCCGATACAGATATAAATGCTGAAACTTTGGATATTAGCTGAGTTGTTTTATTTCAAAACAGAGTTTTAAAAAGACCCCCCCCCCACAACTAAAGCACTTGATCATATCAAATACAGTACAACAAAAGTATTAATTATAAATAAAATCTAAAATCAAGTCTCTCTTAAACTTTTCCAGTTTCAAAAATAAAATTTCTTTTCTAAATACAATTCCAATCTTTGCCAACTGTTACAGAATCCATCGTCTGAGCTGATATCAGTAATGCTGGGTATTGGATCAGTGCCATGTCTATTTAAACGTCTTACTATGCATATACTTTAGTTTTGTTTAGTCACACCTAGGCTTCAGGAACCCTTTTGTTTTACAATGAACCCAGCAAATTAGACCAATATAAAAAGTTGAATTACTACATTACTGCATTATCTGTTTAATTAAGATGTATATGGAGAATACAGTATATATGGTTGATTTCTATTTTTTATTTTTATTTTTGAAAAACACTGCCTGGCCAAAAAGTTCACAGCTTGGATTTAAATAAGCAAATATAACCCTTTGATTTAATAATTACTGCAGTGATTGTGTTTCAGCTGGCAAGAATTCTTTTAACCCTAACTGATGCAGTGAGTAGCTTCTTAAACAAACATGTCGGAAGACGCATCCTGTGCTCATGGAAAAGATGTTACTGTGTTTCAGCCTGCATCAAGCAAAGAAAACAACTAAGGAGATTGCTGAAATGACTGAAACTGGATTAAGAACTGTCCAATGCATTATTAAAACCTGGAAGGATAGTTGTGAACCATCAACTTCACAGAAGACATGGGGGGGGACGGAGACTTTTGACCAACTGATCAGAAAATCACTTAAAAAAAAAAAAAAAAAAAACACACATGACTATCCCTGTGTCTGAAATCGCTCCCTACTCACTATATAGGGCACTATATAGTGAGGATGCCATTTTGTAGTGCTGTGCGAAATGATAGTGAGGATTATTACACCCTATATAGTGCATTCAAAGTATCCCACAATGCATCATGAAAAGTAGTGTACAACCAGTGGTCACTAACCAAAGCAATATATCCCATCATGCATTGCAGTCACAGTGAAAGAAATCAAATTAAAAGTCTCAAATTTGATTTAATAAAAGGCAGCTGAAAAGATGAAAGTATTCAGCCTTGATTTAAAAGAATTGAAAGATGCAGGTATTTTGTATTTATTAATCTGGGAAATACACTCAGTATAATCACAAAAATACATGCATGTATTTATTATTTTGAAAACCCACCAGCCAACTGATCTGGCACGTTTTAATTGTGCGACGGAATAGCGTCCGAAAGTGTTTTTTCATTTTGCCAATGTATAGTAATGAACTATATAGTGAGTAGGGAATAGTGAACGAGCGAGTGGTTTCGGACACGGGGTGAGATACCTTATAAATAAGTTATGATATTTAGTGTTGACATACAAGTTTGTCTGATATTTCTTTCAGGATCTTGGTGCAGAGGATCTCTCGGAATCTGTGCAAGACTTTTACCAGAATTTGTCTGACCGCTTACACAATGTCTACAAAGGTAGAATACACAATTAAACACAGCATTAAAGGGTTTGGAAATCGGTCAATTATGAATGTAATAGTTCATGTATTTGGGGTGTGTGTGTGTGAGACAGGGAGTCCAGAGCGAGTAGAGGTAATAATGGATGAAGTGGAGAAGTACATAACGCTGCAGTTGTATGAACAGGCCTTCTGTCCTGAATCTGCAGATGATGAGGTCAAAGACTTGGCCATTCAGAAGAGAATCAGGTGAGACAGCAGAGAGCAGCAGTGACCAGTCACACGCTTATGTAGTTAGTAAATGCATTAATTTGTCATTTTATTTAAATTGCACAAAGGTTTGTGTGTTTTAATTCAAAGCGTGTGTGTGTGTTTAGGGATTTGCACTGGGTTACGGTTCAGATGCTGTGTGCCCCACTAAAAGAGGAGATGCCTGCAGTGTCGGACAGTCTGGACAAGGCTATTACTGGTAAGGTATTTGATGTTGAGGCTTTCTAGGAAAATAATCAAGGATGAGGTGGTATGATGCAGTCTGCTGCAAAGTAGAGTTACTTTTTCCACCATGATGTGTTTTTTATTTCTCTTAGACCATAACGATTTCCCAATGCAAAACAGGTTTATATTTATTAAAGAACAACCACACCTTTTATCCATTTTTAGTTACGTTTAATGTAGCGAAATGTTCACAAAACATGTTAATTCCTCTTGTGACTTACGGTATAGCAGCTATAAACCATCGTTCCCTCACCAGCCTCTCTTTTTATTCCTTTCTTTTGAAGCTGAGAAGACAAAACAAGCATTTATTGGGTCTGCAAAGTCATTAGACCGCGAGTTGGCCTAGTGATTAGCGTGTCCACCTCTCGACCAGGAGATTGCGAGTTCTACTCGTGGTCGGGTCATACCAAATACCATCATGAAAATGGTACCTATTGCCATCTGGCAAGGCACGCTGCAATACAGATGCGAGTGGGGACTCAAACTCTCATGGTTACCAGAGGACCAGCCTCCCACTGTAGCCCTAGCTGTATAGGTGAAAGGCTGAGGGCTATTGAAACGGAGATTGTCGCCTCGCCTATACGCCTTAAAAAGTTGGTTAGTACTGGGACAGGAGACTGCCTGGGAAGACCAGATTCTGGTGTGAAAGGGACTTTGACTTGACAAAGTCTTTATCCTTAAGGCTTTCCTGTGGAGGACCTGTTACAAAGCACTGACATTGGAGACCAAAACATTTTTAAAAATGTCTCCCCAGTTATCATTGATCCATATCGATAATTGGACACTTTTTAATCTGCATCTGCTGTACAGTTTCCTGTGACCTAGCTGCTGCGTATTAGGACAAGGGCATTGATATTAATGTGAGATTTGCCTTGTAGTTGAACACTACTGTCAGAGCTGTAGCGCTTCAAAAGACCTTTTAAATGACCTCCTGAGACTGGAGGACTCAATGTTTCCATTGTTTTTCCATCAACAGTCTTTATTGTGGATGTGGGTGTGTGTTTAAGTACAGTGACTGATTAGATGTTCTGATTCTTGATGATCGTTCTCATTTTGTTTTGGTATCATTCACGCAAAGCCCCACTAAACAAGGCTTTTTAATGCTCCTTGGTACAGATATAATCGAGATGGACTCCAAGCGTGTGCCCAGGGATAAGCTGGGTCACATCACCAGGTGCAGCAAGCACATCTTCAGGGCAATTAAGCGCAGCAAGAAAGAGGCCGCGTCAGCTGACGACTTCCTCCCAACACTCATCTACGTGGTCCTGAGGGCTAATCCGCCCCGGCTGCAGTCCAACATCCAGTACATCACCCGCTTCTGCAACCCCAGACGCCTCATGAGCGGAGAGGACGGATATTACTTCACCAATCTGGTGCGCTTGTAACCTTAATTCTGCTCACTTTTAGCTCATTTTTAATCAGGAGCACTTTAAACTGGAATGGTAGAGAGATTGGTATGTGAAGTAATAAAGTGACCTTTTGGGGTCACATTTTAGAAGTGAATGTTAAACAGTGCGTGACTGAATCTCTCTCTCTTTATCTTTTTCTCATTTAGTGCTGTGCAATAGCTTTCATAGAGAAACTGGATGCTCAGTCTCTAAACCTGAGTCCAGAGGAATTTGAACTCTATATGTCTGACCAGGCGTCCCCTGACAGGCCACAGGCCCCTGGAATCTCCTGTCCGTCATCCTCTTCATCACGGAGTGGCCCCAGGGCGGACAGGCCGGAGAACGACCTCATCGATTGGAGAGATGGAGCGGAGGCCTCTGTTCAGGATGTTCTACAAGGGCTCCACCTGGACTCCTGTGCTCCGTCCACCTCTGCGATCGACTCGGACAATGTAGACAGTGAGGGGCTACCGCCTCCTCTACAGCCACAGGTCTTTGCTGGGTAGCTCTGTATCGGATCACACCACCCCACTGAGTTCCTCTGTAATTGACTGTTGATCTTTAACATGCTCTACTTTGTGGACCCTACTGACTGCAGGCTGGTCTGAAATGAGAGATGGTGTCCTCCTCACTTAATCAGCAATCTGTCTCCTTATCTTTCCGTTATTAGGGGAAAGGGATTTGCACATGTTCGTTCTGTTACAGCTGAGCTCCACACTCTCAGCTTTTGTGTTTTTATGTTTTAGGTAAAATTTCACATGTAATAGAGTTAGCCAACACTCCAGAGTGACGGTATACAACAGGTGTTCCATGGCCAAGCTAACCTTCTGTTTGATAGGCATTAGCAACAGGAAACAAATTAATAGTAAGTTACAAGTGAAGTTTGTATTAATTAAAGGTGTCACTTTAAACATAAACATAGAATTTCAATTATACTGTAGGGAAAAAATGTGATTTACATACCCACTATTTAACAGATCTGTTTAGTTCACTATGGCTTTCTGGCCCTGAAATTAGCTCCGCCCCTTGAGACAGTGAAAAGTTTCATTTATTTTATTCATTGCAGTTTGTATGTCGGTCAGCTAAGGGCTTTAAACTTGATAAACTGCTCCTGTAAAGGTAGCAGTTTGCACGGTGACAAGAAGAAAGCTTCACTCCGGTTCATGAACTCGCAGAATAGATCTGTGTAGTTTATGTGAAATTCAAAATGGCCACCAGATATGGGGCACACATGGGGCAGTTCTTCGATAAATTGCTCTGATGAGCCAATGGGACTCGACAGGATCCTTCAAAGCGTTTAATTGGTGTCAACCCCATTATTATTGTTGTTATTATCCCCCGCCACAAAGTGCACAGAGAGGCACAGGGATATAGGAATGGAGTCTGTCCGTCCATCCGTCCGTTTCAATCTGGACAAGTTTTCTCAGAAACTATTTAAGCTGCATCAATGAAACTTTGTGTGTTCATATTACTATTCATGATCCAAGTTGAGTTTGAAAATCTTTTGCAATTAATTATTATTTTCAGTGTTATGGCCCTTGATTTTCGTTATTGGACTTTGTAACAAGTGGACTCAATCTGGACAAGTTTTCTCAGAAACGACATAAGCTCCATCAATGAAACTTTGCGTGCTCATACTACTGAAAAAAGCTGGGTAGCGTTTTACGAAGGTGTCCTAGCACTTACAACATCATAAATCAATATTAAAGCAATGGGCTTATAAGGGTGTAAGTGTTAAGAGGTCTTCATAAAATGCTCATGGTGGGGGATAGAGATAACCATGTCTTCTTGTTTAAAGACGTATTGCACACTTAAGTATGTTTTTTGAGCTGTAAACGTAATGAAGTAAAATGTCAATATTGACAAAATTACCAGTTTTATAAAAATTGCCATTTTGCAACTTGGAAATGGCTCAAAATGCCACCTACAGGTTTAAATAATCCTGAACTTTCAAAGGCCGATGTTGATGTAGAGTCGACTATTTGGGACTTATATATGTTTATGAAATTTTATAGATTTAAAAAAGAAGAATGTTAACACACTCTATATAGGTTTTGGGGTGAAATTACACTTAAAAATTATAATAATTTAAAAATCTGTTCATTTTGTACATTTTTAAACAAGTAACCCACACCAAGACAGAGAAATGACAACGTGTTCCTGAAGAAGCATGCATCCATGAGAAATTAAACGTGTCTAATGAGGTAACATGCAATAATTGAGCAGTAAACATGGCTTCGTTTTGATGAAACTAGGTTTGGTTCAATGTCCGGAAGGCAAGTGAGCAGGCTGTTCTCGATCGTTTGATGATCTGTAATTAACGTGATCTCAAAGCTCATTGAACGAGTGTTGGCCAACTCTCTCAATCCTCCTTTGGCAACTTTCACTGTTTTGAGGTAGCTATATGTATGCACTTTTAACGTATTTTCTGTAAGGAAAATCCACTTGAAAGAAACTATTTACAGCAGTCACAATTAAACTTGGTCAAAATGCATTGATTGTGATATTTTTATTCATAATAAAATGATGTAGAATTGAAGTATTAATCAGGGATATACCTTCCTCTTCTGTACAAGTTTGAATTTATGTAGGATTTTATCTTCGACAAAGATTTCATGTTATTTATTAGAGTATTTAATTAATTCTGTTTCATTGATATTGTGAACTTGCAGTCATTTTTTTCAGTGGATTATAAACATTCAAATTTTTAGCTGTGTGAATTAAATTTTAGAATTGTATCATTTTAATCTGACTTGTCTAACATGCACACTGTGCATTGGATTATATTATAATTATGCTGTTGATGATGCACTGTGAACATGGTTAATTCAGACAACACCAGCTCATCCCCAAAGTGCATGTTTTTCTTGTTTCAGTACACACTACTAGTTTAAATCCTGCATTCGGGATACTATACAATACAGATATCCGCCAACAATACAATGTTGAGCAGTGCCTCTATAAGGTTTAATGGGCCTTTTTTTTTTCTTTGTTTCTTTTTTTTAATTTAAACTTGCCCACTAATCAGGATTTGCTGAAATAACAGCCCAGTAAATTCAGTAGCAATCATTGGCTTGAATTTTCAGCAGTTTCTGATTTTTGAGTTTTAAAAACCACTAAATCTAGCTTATTCTGCAGTATGGGATAAAGAGCAGTCATTTTTAATATCAGGCACAGTTTTGATGATGCGTCAAGTAAATCTCCGTTATTAAGATTGTTGTTGTTTTTAATTAACATTCTGGGAAGATGAACGCCGAATGCCTCCACTGGTATTCGTTCAGTGTGTGCTTGAGGTCCGTGAGCCGAAATGCTTGATGATATATGACCTAACTGTAATTAAAGGTCATAGGAGAGGGCATGGCTATGTATTATTGATCATTGTAGAGTGCATCAGAATTATGTATGTATGTGTGTATCTTAAAAATAAATGATGTAATTTACAAGACGTTTTTTGCCACTTGCATCTCCTGCATCTACTGTGGCAGTTCACTGTAAAGGTCAAATGACTGTTTATGCAATGAGACCTTTCAAAAGATGAACAAACTGCGAATTAAAGCCTGAGAATGAATGAAGGAATAACCTGTGTTTTGTCATTTTTCTAACTTTGCATCTGATATAGTGAGCAAGCATTTCCAGTTATTATTTCAATCTGGTTGTGTACGTGGCAGTGTGTTTTGTTGAAGCCAGCTTTTTTCTGTTAAAGGAAGAGATGCTCTTTTCCTGTTTTTGTGCAGTTGAAGCATAAAAGGGAGAAGCGTCTGACCCTGTCTAAGAGAGAGAGAGTGCATTTTAAACAGATCACAGATCCAAAGGCAGCACGACCACCATGTACTTCTTTTACAACTTCATTGGTGAGTGTGTGCAAAAATGAAGATGTGTAGATCATGGCAAGATTTTGAGTTTTATACTGAAGCTGATCCAATTTTTTTTTTTTTTTTGCAGTTTTGTTAACCTTGCTTGCAAATGCCAGACTGGATGGTATGTATTATGGCAATAGTTAATATAATAGTTACTATCCGTTACTGGAGCTATGTAAAGGAATTTAAGTGCTTGCGACTTCCTCAATGCTGAAACACTGGAACTTATTCTTGGTTAAGTTGTATGATTTGTAGATGCTAGTAATTAATTTGCTTGACAAACCTTTCCAGTCTCACTGACTAATTTCTTCAATGTAGGCATAGATCCCACACCAGTCCCAGTGAAAGCCAAAGCTACAGTGAGTTTGGGAGAGCCACGGCTTTTCTCAGGGGAACCTCTGCAGATAACTTGCAGTGTCCCAGGTGACCTTTTGTCCAATTGGAGGTACCAGTGGTTCCGTAACGGTGTACTTTTGAGCTCTACAAAGGTGTACAGTTTAGAGAAGGCACAAGTCCAGCAAAGTGGAAACTATATCTGTCAAGGAGAGAAGAGTATACCAGATTGGCCTTATATAGTGTCATCAATTCCAAGCGACCCTCTTAAAGTAGACGTTGATGGTAAATTTCTTTGTACTAATTGCTGTGTAATTTCATAAATTCAGAATTTAAAAAAAATATATATAGTGTTATTTATATTCTCTACTAGGTGGTTGGGCTCTCCTACGAACCCCACTTGAGCCATTAATTGTTGAGGAAACGACAAACCTAACCTGCCGCGTGCGCAATGGCCTGATCCCGTCAAACGTGATCTTCTACAAGGACGAGGTTGAGATCAAGAAACAAAAGGGCAAAAATCTGGTGTTTCCCAGACTCATGCTTGAGGATAATGGCAGTTACTCATGCAGGGCCACATGGTTTAAGAACAGGGAATTTCAGTCTGCTCATTCTCTGCCTTCTTCTCTGACTGTATTAGGTAAGACATTTTAAATGAATGGATTCCAAGCTTTAAAAAAAAGCCTCCATGAAATAATAGACTTAAATAACCAGAGAAAACCTTGTCACGGATGTTTTCTGTCAGTAAACTGGGAGTCTGTTATTTCATGGAGGCATGAAAGTGACAAAGTTGCTAAGACGGCAGGGAAGCTAGTAGTGATGAATGATCTCATGAAAGCATGATCATGCATGCTAACCCGCTCAGCATTCATTCACTGTTATCAATGTCCAGTCCGTAACATGCCAGAACTTCATGTTTGTTTGTAGATAAATTGGACCCTCCCAGGTTGGAGTTTTACAGAGGTCAGCGTCTGGTGCTCACTGGGAAGGAAGTGGTCTTCAAATGCATCACCAAAGTAAATGCTAGAGAACAAGGCCTGAATGTAGAATATCACTACATCAAAGATGACAGCAGGCTAGGACCTGCTTCAGCCAAAAGCACATATGTCATCCCCCAGGTGAACAAAGATGATACTGGAATCTATGCCTGCAAAGTCCGTGTAAGGGCTCTGAATGTGGAGAAGTGGAGTAACACGTTACAGCTGAAGGTCTGGTCTCTCAAGTAAACGAAATGTAAGTTTCTAAGATTTTTGGATTTTTAGTCACAGTGCATTTATTTAACATCTAACACACCATCATTCTGTGATGTGAGATAAAAATGTTCCAAGACTGTGCCTGTTGCGAACAAACGGTGCGCGGCACGGTCATGTGCGTGCAGCAAGATCGAGCAAATAACTTTCATGAGTCAGTATGCCATGTGATGTTACACTGACAACATTGAGACCTGCGTTACACACATTTTTGTGACTGCGTACAAATGTGCATTTGCGATTTTTACTATGGACCTCAAACTTGAGCAAAGAACAAACGTCAAATTCTGTATCAAACTTGGGAAATCGGCAGCGGAGACCCTTGAAACGCTTCACGAGCACAACTCTGCTCTCGAAAATGTCCAAGAAATTAAGCGCATTGTGAGTAAGGATCATTGGATCTCTTTGACTTCTGCCAGCGTGAACGCCACTCAAAACACCTCATCTGGCTCGTTGCTTCGTTGCCGTACGCCTGCTGCAGCATTTCAAGGGTTGCCGACTCCCAAATCTGACACATAATTTGATGTTTGCTGTCTATATAAAATCTTAAATGTGTATGTGCACATTTTCACAAAAACGCATCTAATACAGGTCTTGATGTTGACAATCACACAGTATACTGACTCATAAATCACTGCTCACCAGTGTTGTAGTTGAGTCACTAAACCTCGAGTCCTCAGTGTTCAAATCCAAGTCATTAAAGAAAATTTTGAGTCAAGTCCACTATTGATCCAAGTTGAGTCCAACACAAGCCCCGCTATCAACAGGGCAAATAACATAGCATGTCACTTGTTTCTCTGGGTGAAGTCTTGCCAAATGACGATTGAAGTTCGAAGTTGTCCCCATCATCTCCTCGATAGTTCTTCTACATATGGAACACATAGCAGTGCATTTTTTCCCACTGCACGAGAAGTCTGTATAAGCAAAGCAGACAATCCTGGGGCGTTCTCTCCAGGCATTTTAGCGCTGTTAATGTTAGTTTGTTCCTGAACATGATGTATGAACAGGTGAATGTGCATTCTCTTGCACAAACTTAGTATAAAAATGAATGTAGATATAAATATAAATATCTTATGCCAAATTATTATGGCATGTTACAAAAAATGAAGAAAAAATCCAAGTCCTTGTCTCTAATTTATGGGTCTGAATGCAGTTAATGCACGAGTCCGAGTCCAAGTCCAAGTCATCAGTGCTCAAGTCCAAGTCAAGTCACAAGTCGGATTCGAGTACTACAAGCCTGGCCTTCAACCTCCCTGGTTCTTCTTCTTCTTCTTACCACAGCTGGCAAGGGCCATAGGGACACCACTGATGATATTTTAACAGTCCGTCATTGGTGTGTTAAGGGCATTTAAACTTGGTGGAGCCCATCCCTCTCCAAGCTTAATCAATGGACAATTTAGAATAGACAGCCTAACTGAAGCTAGGGGAAGCCATGGCCTAATGGTTACAGAAGCAGCTTTGGGATCAAAAGGTTGCCAGTTCAATTCCCTGAACCAGCAGGAATGGCTGAAATGCCCTTGAGCAATCCCCCAACTGCTCTGGGTGTGTTGTACGGTACATCGTTCTGGATAAGAGTCTGTAATGTAATGTAATGTAACTGCATGTCTTTGGACTGTGGAGGAAACCCATACAGACATGGGGAGAACATGCAAACTCCACACAGAAAGGCTCCTCGTAAGCCACTGGGCTCAAGCCCAGAACCTTCTTGCTGTGAGGTGACACTACTAACCACTACACAACCATGCCACCACCTCCCTGGTTGGTAGCCATCATATGACAGGGGAGAGCTGGTTGGTGGGTGGAAATTTGTAGGTGACCAAAATGGGTGGGACTGGATCCTGTAAGTGCAAAGACACCAGAAGTGAAGTGATACGTTCTCTGAAAAGCATCTATAGCTTTCTCCAAGTCCTGAAAAGGTGTGATCCTAAAATGTCCTGATCCATAATAATCCTTTGCATGGAAAAATATTCATGAAATCCTGTTCTGTCCAACAATCACATGGCCTGTGAACTTGTGATGAAACGCACAAGCAAAGCTCTGCAAATATCTATCTCTGCATTCAACCCAAGACTCACGACCCCCCTCCTTCCTCTCATTCTGCATGACCACACAGCATTCACAGCTTCTCTCCACCTGTTTAGCATACCAATGAAACTTCACCCTCGTTCGACCCCCATGTTGATCTCCCTTTCATTTCTTCTGCTCTTCGGCCTTTCTCCAGTATCTCCATCACCGATTCCTTGTTTCAGTGCCATGACTGACGTTCATGTTTTGTTTTAATTTCCATGTGCTTGAATTTTATTTGAATCTTTCTCATCTCCGCCTCTTTCCTCTCACTGGTGTGTTTCCCTGATTGTGTCCACGTGTTCCGAGGTCATCCGAGGTCTTGTCGATTTTACGCACTTGCATCCATCAATCCTTGCATCCACTTTATTCACGATTAGAAAATGTGAGAAAATCCTGCTTTCACAAATGAAGCGCAAGAAAGATGTCATAAATATTTCTGTACGGTTATAAATCAACCGGATAACAAAAATCCACTGGGAGTTGAAGTGAAATCTCTCTGTGAGACTCTTTAATCCATCGTTAAATACAAGAAACAATGAAATCTACTCCAACTATTCCCATTATGCTGTGCTGCATTATTCTCTACAGCTACAATTTGTCCTCTTAATGACGAAGCAGTGGCCTGCTAAGGATTATGAACACAAATACATTTACAAAACAAATTAGCATTAGACCAGCTACTTACAATTAATCTCACCTCAAGAGAGTCGAATGCGGGTGAAGATTTGATTCAGCAGGGAGCGTTAATAGTGAAATGTTTTTGGAAGTCAGAAATTTGTGTCTGATTTGACGGTTTCTGTATGCAAACGTTTCCATGCAGTGAAGAAAAATGTGAGTAAGATTGCTTACATTAGCGTGTTCACTGACCACATGACTGGGTTAAGAAAAACCAGGAGCAGATCATGATTTTTGTGTTGCAGGATGACGTTAATCATGACTTTAGCTTCAGTAGGTTTCAGTGAAATTTCCAGTCTAATTAAAATCTCAAAAACCACACAAAAGACTTCAAACTAGCTCAAAAATATTCAGCCATTGGAAAAGGAAGATACTTTTTTCATCTCTTTCTCACCCTTTGTGTGGAGAAACGAGAACACTGTGGTGTGCACACATTTCTAATGTACAGATTAGTGTTGTAGTACCTGAGTCCGGTCCCAAGACTACTTTTTCGAAGGACTCGGAATAGACCCCATTTTTACTTGGTCTTGTCTCGGTCTCAGACATGGAGGACTCGGGATTTTATTTCATGACCAAAAAGTCAAAGTCCTTCCCATGCCAGGACCTGGTCTTCCCAGGAAGTCTCCTGTCCCAGTACTAACCAGGTCCTTAAGGTGCATTGAGCAGTGCCGATCTCCGCTCCTATAACCCTTGGCCTCTTGTGTATACAGCTAGGGTTACAGTGGGGGGGCAGGTCCTCTGGTAACTGCAAGAGTTTGACTCCCCACTCACATCTGTATTGCAGCATACCTTGCCAGATGGCAATAGGTACCATTTTTATGATGGTCTTTGGTATGGCCCAACCACGAGTAGAACTCGCGATCTGTTGATCAAGAGGCAGACATACTAACCACTAGGCCAGCTCACAGTTAGAGCCAAGACCACAACTGTGGGGATTTCACTAAATTGCCTATGCACTGTCTGATTTATTTGTTAACATCATTACTGTGATTAGATGTAAAATTCCCTGCTTCAAAACTATCCAATAATGTGACTCATTGCTAATTTGAAATCTTCTTCCTGTTAACGACAGTCACCCCTCCCCCACCCCCTTCACACCCACTGGTCTGATCCTGATCTTGACCCGGTCTCACCTTGCCTCAATCTTGGCCTTGACTTGATTTCAACCCCTTAAATTCTTGGTCTTGTCGTGGTCATGGCTTGGTCTCAGTTTAGGTAGCCTTGACTACAACAGCCATTATCTGCTCCATAATCCCCCTTTTCCATTATCCAATGTTTCAATGTATATTACAACAGAAATGTTTCTGTACATCATAGACACAACGTCTGCACTTAAATGATTTGCCTTTGTTTGTGAACATTTATTAAATTTCATTTGCTATATCGTCAGATCTGGGAGGTTGTGGAGTATTTTTAAACTAGCGCAGATCTGGCTTTAAAAAATGACCCTTCCACTCATATTATTAAATATTATGATTATTATTTAATTAATTAGTTATTATTTATCACATTGAACAATTTATTTAAATGCTCCTTCTACCCAAGAATGATAAATACTTGGAATAATTTACCTATAGCTACAATTCCTGAGACTCTTGATAAATTTAAGGCCACTGCCACAAGTATTCATATGTCGATATCTCATATTTTATATATCTCATATTTTATGTTTCATTTTATATTATTGAATTATTATTCTAGTCTATTTGAATCAAATGTTGCTTGATTATTTATAATTATATGTGTGTGTATACTTATTAAAGATGAACTCCTCCTTTTTGCTGCTCTTCCAGTGAAAATGTAGTTTATAACATGAGCATGGGGCAGTGTGAGTCCTGTCCCACTGGGCTTCTAGTTATTCGTGCTTGTTGCAGTTCTCATTTTGGCCACTAGGTGCAATAATAACTCATCTCATCTCATTATCTGTAGCCGCTTTATCCTGTTCTACAGGGTCGCAGGCAAGCTGGAGCCTATCCCAGCTG
>JAODOF010000016.1:12692771-12703788 GCA_027576175.1 Sciades proops | reverse complement strand
CCCCCCCCAAAAAAACAAAACCCCTCCAAACGGTTACAGAGCACAGCCCTAAAGACGGAAACTCGGCTGCAATTGTTACATAAAGTCATACTTCACAAGCATCTCACAGAACACAGCACCCTAGGGAGCCAAACTGCCCTGCCTCCATAACCCCTGAAAATCTCACTCCTATTTATGACAAACGGATTGTTTTGGTTTTGTGGAAACCCACGCAGGAGGGGAGGGACTGACAAAGATAATGCTAAACTAGTAAAAACGTCAGATCTTTTCCAACTTATGAAAACATGCAATGGATTTGCTTTGCCCACAAAATCACAGTCATAAATCAGACATGACAGACCAACAGTAATCGTACTTAAAATACAATTTTATCCTTGGTTTAAACACTCTACAAACCAAGCTCAGGAGAAACACTCCCACTGCAAATGGTCAGACAGTTCACCTATTACCTACAATGTTAATATCAGAGGGGAAAAAAAAAAAAAAAAAAGACTGCTGCCAGAAAGTTGGCTGCAATTTCTTTGCTCATTTGCATCTCCTGCAAATTGGTACTCTTATTCTGGGTCAGCTTTTCAGCAAAAATATAAACTAAATACAGTGTGATGGCTCTACCTCTTCCACACACACACAAAAAAAAACAAAACACCCACATCAGTGTCTTTAGAACATCAACACCTTAATGGTGCACTAAACTTCAACATGTTTTCCAGTATAGGTGAACTACATGTACAAATAGTATGTGCATAGCTCCAATTGGTGTACATTAAGCCCCATGCTCTGCCTCTACATTTTTGAAATACCTCCAGACAACTAAAAAACAAAAACATTCATGATATGCACCATATGACTCATTATTTGGTCTCAAATCTCTGCTCATTTTGAGGTTATTTAACAGTTTCATTAACCTGATACAGATTAATTCAAGCCACTTGAAAGTGCTTTGATGAACAAGGGTCACCATGCTGATATCCCAACTATAATGCATGGCTTCATTGGTCAGAAATATTGTTGCTTGTAAATACCTTTACTTGCCATACATTTTATACAATCCTATTAACATTCAGGCTAGAAACAGTGCACATTACCAACACACACCTTCTCATACAACCGTGCATCAAATTTATTTTTCCAAAATACTTGAAGCTTGTACATATTTCATGAACAAGCATCACTCAATCATTGCACACACCTTTTCCTTGTCCTTTTGTAGCTGTTTATGGAGTTTCTTGGTCTTGTTCTTGGTGTGCTTGAGCTTCTCACGCACCTCCACATCCTGGAGGTCCAACTGGGTGAATTTCTCCTTCTGGCCCTCAATGAACTTGGTCAGCTTGCCCATTTTCCTGGACAGACAACACAACTCTGACTAAGCTGAGAAACTTGAGCTCTGAATGTGCCCATGTTACCATTTCAGTAAATGGGGAGAGTGGGGTAATGAAGTGAATGTATAGGACAGGCAGTTCAACTCAATCCTTTTAGCTGCAGGAATACAAAAGAAACAATACATAGGTCCAACACCAGGAGCTAACTGATATACCAACTAAGTATTGCAGCGATTGTGCAAGACACACATGGGGGGGGTGGGGAAGAGACGGACCCAGAGGTCAAATGAGTCAGGCCCTTTGCGATCTTACTTCTCGACATTCTTCAGGGCTTCGTTCTTCCCCTTCATTTCCTCTGCGAGCTGGTTGCTTTTTTCAGTCAGTCCCTTGGTGTCCTCCTGGATCTCTTGTTTTTCTGATTCCTTTTCACCCACACGCTGCTGCAATTCATTTCTAATATACAAAAAGAGAAACAAGAAATGCTTAATAAAAATAAAAAATAAAAAAATCCCCCATTGTAGATCTTCATGACCTCCTAGGCCAATGAAAAAGCCATTCGCACAGTGAGATCAGATCCATTATCTGAAATGGTAACGTAATTAAAAATATTTAATAGGTCTTACTGGATACTAAATACTCTAAGGCCCTGGGAAAGAGTGGCCAGAAAGGTCACAANNNNAACCATGGTGGCTTTTTTTTTTTTTGCACATGCTTTATACTTTTTTTTTTTTTAAAGTTAATTAAAAAAAAACAAACAACCCATCCACGTGCTAATAAGAGCAACTTTCATTTAAAGTAAAAAATAAAATATCAAAAGAAAGAATGTAATTTAGAATTGTGGTTTTGTTTCTATGAAATTCAAAATGGAGTTACTCTTAAATCTTAGCCCCAAATTAATGTTCATTAAATGTCCTGCAATTCAAGTTTCATACATCATAAATCACACACACAAAAAAAACACCCGATTGTATATTAGCCTTGTTGCTCCTGAACGATCGATATTTAATCTATTAATTTGATTAACAATTTTTTTTTTTTTTTTTTTTAAATGTGACCACATATTAAAGTTAGTACTCTTACTGAATATTTACATAACTCCTAACAAATACACAACATGCTGTAATTTCCAGTTTCTGCTCCATTCTGTGGGCAATTTTCCAGCAGAAGTACATCATCTGTGAACGTACTCAAACTCTAAGGGATTATGGCATTATGCGCTCAGATTTGCTGATTGATTTCAGTTTGCAATTCATTCTGCAGCAGAATGCAGCAGATTAACTACATTCAAATTTTAGTGCTCAGGAATAATTTACCAGGAAATGTAGAGCAAAATTAAAGCTTTAGCTCCCCCACTACAACTTTCCATCAGATCTTAAATTATTGAGTGTGCATGTGGACCTTACACATAGAACTGGCAGAGTTGGCTTCTCTTCTTAAATATGCCATTCTCTAGGGTGAGAAATTCCACCGCTTGATTCTTTTCACCCTCCAGGGCGTTCTTCTCCTTCTCCACCAACTTCACACGATTCAGCTGAAAATGGAGAACCAAAATGTGACTCAGACCCTTTACATTTTAATTAGACCATACTAGGGTTGGTCAGAATGATTGAATATTTGATTAGTTATACAACCATTTGATTACGGGAGGGTTGACTGATGGGTTTTTAAACCTAGATTCAAGAAGATCATCTGGGTTCAACATCACATTTTCTGCAATCATGGTAAATGAGCTACATCTTTAGTCTAAGGCAACAAAAGGAACCAATCAATTTCAAAATGCAAATAACTCCAGATCAAGACCAAATAATATAGAAAAACCTCACAAGCAGACGGTCACACTCCATGACAGGATGTCTGCTATAGTGATTTAAATTATAGTTAACCAAGTTAAATAAGTTCAATTTATATAGCACCTTTCACAAAACCCAAGGTCGCTTTACAGTAATAAATAAATGGTCAGTCCACCAAATAGAGGCCAGGAAGTCATTCCAATGGCGTAGCAGCCACTGTAAATATCTATCATTCTGGAGCAAAATAGTAAATCTAAAGGGCAAAGTGATGGTTTATTTTTAAACCAAGGTTGCTGGATATTGTGAATATTTTTGTTGCAATAGATTAAGACAATTGAGTTTCACAGTCTGACTTGATGTGCATAACCCATAGATAATTTTAGCTCATTGTTTTATTCAGCAATATACATATTTTCATTAAAGCAAATTAAAATTACCCTTTTGCAATGGTCAAATTAAAACAGCAAAAGAAATACAAACAGCCAAATGTTTCCTGAACAACTTTTAAATGAATGAATCTCCATTTCCCCTAGCCATTTCAACAGCCACACACCACCAATAATTGCAGTAACTATTGTTTGTAAATTATTTCTTAGCGTGAATAAAAGTTCCCACCCTAGCATTACTTCTCCAAATATCAGGCCATCTTCAGCAAATCTTCACAGATCTATTTATTCAAGTCCCTGAGCATGCAGCTGGCCAGATTCCTAAATGGCTTCCTATTCACTACATATCTTCTCTGCATAGGGTCCAACACAGTGGTCTTAAACACACTACATAGAGGTCGGGGGGGATGAGGCAAGAATAAAATCTCAACTCATGTAAAATTAAAAACCATCCTCATGTAAACTACTTTTAGGAGGTTTACATATTCCATTACTGCTCAACAGGTTGTAGCGAGGAATGAGAACAGTTTCAAAGTATTGCCTAATTACTGATATACCTTGCTTTTCAGTGCCAATTCCTCCTCAGTTATATTCTTGCTGTGGTTTTACTTTAATGGCATCACCCACAGTGTGAAAGTTCACTGTAGCATTGTGTATGGGTCATGCAACTGGAATGGGACCATAATTTCCAATGCTTACTCTGATCTGCTATTGTGAACCTTTAGTTATCACAATAAGAGCGCCTGTGACTTTAAAAAAAAAAAAATTTAACTGTGCAGAGCTAAAAGGAAAATGATACACTGCAACGTTTTTGCACACTTTTAGGTAGTACTAAAGTACACTTGTACCTTAACTACATTTTTTTTTTTGGGGGGGGAGGAATACGAATATTGCTGCCACCGCCCTCAGTGGACAGCGACAGACAGACAGTTTGTTAACATACACCCCCATATGATTTCCCAATATTTTCCCTGTGATAATTTGCAATAACAATTACCTGCCTAAAGCTCTTAGAACAACTTTTAAACAATTCCTTTAAAAACTTGGGGCCTTCTGTAATTCAGTCATCCAGCACTACAACATTCAGATTAGGCTTTAGTCCTTGTTTTATAAATCATTCACAATATAAACTTTTTTTTTTTTTCTTGGCACGAATCCTTGAGACATTTTTACCTCCTGCAATTTGTCTTGTACACCAAATAATCTGTCCACACAAATGCTTTGCACAACATACCCAAAGTTTATTTTATATACTTTAATTTTAAAGATACATTTTATGAACCCATATGTACTGATTAGTATTCATTATTACTTCTGCAGTGAAGTCAGTTGGGTAACAAAAGCTAAACAATTTTAACTCCATTCCCAATGTGGGCACATTTACAGCAAGATAAATACTGCAATACTTAATTTTAATTAAAAAAAAAAAAAGTTCAAATACAAAAACACCACTGCCCTTAGACCCTTTGCACCCTGAAAATAATTTTTAAATTATCCCCCCCAACAGATCCAAGCTTCATGGGAATCAGATCACTTCAAAGAGGCTCACTGAAAATGATTGCTAATGTGAGGTGGAAATGGAGCTAATAAACACAAAGAAGCCCTAGAGCATGACAAATAAAAGTAAAAAAGGGCTTATGCCCTGCTTTTCCTTTCATCATGCTCAATCTTTCAGAAAGCAGCTTGTCGTGAGAAACAAGATGCTCATGACCAGAGAACTATCAGTAAAACATGGCCATGATATTACACAATTTCAAAAAATAAAGCCTAACTTATGCTCAAAATAAACGAGTACAGCAAAATACCATGTTCAACATGTGAGTGTTCAGCCAAAGACCTCAGGGCACCCAGCAGATATTAAACACCCACTTCGAGGTATTACAACTTGTAAATCAATTTTAGTGATTTTCACACTAATGTAGAGAACACAGTTCAGTCAAAATTTTGCCCTTTTTAACCATGTGTGTAAAACTTCTGGCTTACTGTAATAACAGGGTCTCCTTTCCTACCACTATGAACAGTGACTAAATAATAATTGCTCACACCTCCAAAACATTCTCCACATGATTTTCTGTAAGCCTGAAAGCATAAACACAAACCGTGGAAGACTGAATGACTTAAGAGGTTGAAGCAGGTGTTTCCTCTCACCTTTTCCCCTCTCTGCTCATTCAGTAGCTCCACTCGTCTGCACAGCGTGTTGATGGGCTCTTTGAGTCGACAGGAACCAATGATGTCCTCTAGGTATTCCAGCATGCCTTCGTCATGCTCCGTCTGGCCTTTGGGCTTCATCATCGCAATCTGCTCCACTTCTCCCTGATGAAAATAGGCAGTCACACACATGCACACAGACGCACCACATCTTAGACTAGTTCAGCTTATTTCTCAGTCTTAATCAAGTGGAAAAAAAAATAGGGCTAAATATATAAGAACGGGCAGAATAAGGGGCCGTTAAAACATACAGTGCTTACTGGTTAAGGCTTAATAATGTAGAAAATACTGTACATTTAAACTGTTGATTCAAGCTCATAAAAGGCTTTCACTGACAAAATCACAAATTCAAGCCACTGCAATTGTACATATGCCAAACCATGCATGTAAATGCAATTTAAATAAGTTAATAATAAAAAGCCATACACAAACAGGAAACCTGATATTTTCATTTTTCAAAAGCCAATTAAGTCAAATTCCTGACTGAAAATTTTTACAATAAAGAATTTAAAGCAATGAACATTTCTCTAAACTAAAGCTCAATATGAACCTCAGTTTAAAGAAACAGGTGTGAATGTATTTCAGTGTAGCAGGAACAAAAAACACAAAACCAAGTTTAAAATAAATAAATAAAAAAGATGAACAAATAATACATGTACATGAGAACAAAAGATGTACAGAACAAAAAAAAAGCCATAGAATTTCTCATCCACGTCAGTACACTTAATCTACATTAATTCATTACTATGCATAAATGCTGATGCAGGAACAAACTAATACAAAATAATTATCTAAAAATCATAACTACTGAGCTGCAGTAAACCATTAAACTCACAATAACAGCATACTTAGTACAAGCTCAACAAAAAACAACAATCATCAAAAATTTCTAAAAAGAACTTGTACAAAAAAAAAAAATGGAGCAAAGGAAAATGTAAATAATAATGGCCACAAGGTAATATTCAAATACAGCTCAAAGAAAGAAAAGGGACGAGGGGGATTGAAAAAAACAAAACAAAAAACCTGAATGAGTGTGCATGACCCTGCCTCACTGAAGCAGCACAAGTAATATTGGGGTTAGACCGTATTTTCTCACACACCAATATTTACGTGCTGCTAAAGTGGGGAAGGCATAACGCAGAACTGTTGACCTCTGACCTTAATTGGATCGCTCAGATGAATTTCCAAATGATTGTTTTTCTCGAAATGCAGCAGCGGCTCCAGTTTTGCAATCCCCTTAAAACTCTAAAGCAGCAAATTATGGTTTGCACCTTTTTGGCAATGTTGAAAACCATGATGCGCTGCTATAGCAGTCTAAGGTCTGGTGTCATGTAAGCTGCAGTCCTGCTTAATGAAATTTTTTTTTTTAACCTAATGTTTTAAAATTTACAAGTTGCCCTTATAAAAAGAGGGCAGGAAAGGTCAGCAGCAAGAGGAGATAAAGTAATAATGGCATGGGTTAAACAATTTATGCATAAAGAAAAACTAAAATACGTTTTAGAGAACAGACTTATTACCTGTAAAATGAGAAATCGGTTGTGGTCAAGGTCAATGCCATGGCTACGAAGCAAAGTTCCAACGTCTTTGAAGGTCGCCTTTTTGCCACTGATGTGGTAGGATGAGGAATTATCTTTACCGGCAGTTCTTGAAACATAAAACTTGCTGTTGGGGATGACATCGTAGTCATCTCCTTCCTGAAATGGGGGAGGGGCACAGAAACAGCAGCACAGCTCTTCAGCACACGCAGAAAACAGCCCAAATTATTGGTCCAGCTGCATTAAACATAGTAAAGTACAGAAATACTGGCACCAGATCCCATTACACACATACTCAGCACAACTGCTCATTTGCATCTACCAAAGAAAATCTTGTGTGTGAAAAAGCTATGACATTTTATAGTGTGTGTGTGGTGTGTGCACGACAGAAAGGGGAGAAAAGTCTCTCCAGATCCTTATGAGCAAATAATCCAGGGGGAAGTGTAGAGCTCATTGTAGTGTGACCATTACAGTAGCAATAAGCATAAACACACACACACACACACACACACACACACACACACACACACACACATCTAAAAATAAAATGCGCTGTTCAGGGCCTCTTATTTATAAAGCAAATAAATTGTACCATCCAAATAATAGAGGATTAAAAACCCAAACATTTAAGTGATAAAATAGGATTAAATATTTCTGCTCATTATTGTCTTAATCACTTCTCAAAAACAAACAGGACAAATAATTTGTTAGAACACCACTAGGTCTGATGGCAAGAAATAAATACCTAGAAGATGTACCCAAATTCACATAGGTTCCTAAAAATATACTTTAAGTAAATAAATAAAATAAATATTAAATGAGTAACATGACTGCACACACAAGTCACCAATCTCACAAACAAATACATATGGAGCACCACAGCTACCTTACAGTTACTCGTTTTTAGTCTACAGCAAGATTTATCAGCTGGGTCTCTTCCATTTAAAAATACAAAAAGTACACTATACTTGAAACTACAGATGTCTGGTTAAGAAAGAGATCCTATAGATAGATAACCAGTATTTAAAAAAAAAAAAAAAAAAGCAGCAGCATAATTGCTATCTAAATAAAATATGCACAGTGAACATTTTGCTGTGTCATGAAGCACAACATTTTACGACTTTTTTTTTTTTTTTACCTTGTCAATAATCTTCTGAAAGTGCACCTCTACAGTGCAGCTCTGGATGTCCTTGTGCCCGTCAGAGCTGTGAATAAGCACAGACAGCTTTTTGGATCTGATTTTTTGTGCTCTGTACCCAAATACAAAGAGCATAGAATCGATCACGTTGGATTTCCCACTACCGTTTGGACCAATGATGCAGGAAAAGCGCTGGAAAGCAAGAAACGGAAAGGGATTAAAAGTCATGTTCTGTACTTTCTGGGAAGAAGACAACTAATACAGGACATTACATACTGTAGGTGTTGGTTATCTTTATCTACCAACACTGCTCACCTGCCAGTGTTAAAATAATGTCATTTATTTCAAAAATAAAAAATAAAGCAAAAATCACATCTATTAATTTAGCAAAAAAAAAAAAAACCTCCTTGATGTCTATGTGGATACCTAAATGTCTTTTGAGCCAGAGAGCCATTAATCTGTAAAATAAATTCCACACCCCAGTACTGATTTATTTTATGAATATTAAATTAGACTAATTATTTCCATTTGTACAATACCATTCTGTCTATTTATTGGAGCCTGCTGGGAGCTTTTCATCCCCGACCTTTCCACTGACATTATTGATAGGACTCCTTGTTTTTTTTTTTTTTGAGGGTTGGATTAAAACACATTCAATAAATTTGTCCAGTCAAACAGATTAATAACTCAACAATAAATTTAATTTACTTTAGTAATGCTGGATTGTGATTTCCACCAAATATATATTATATATATATATATATTTTTTTTAAAAGGCAGATCTAGCTCTACTTTGGGGGGTGTTTTTTCTCTGAGCCTCAACCAGAGGTGTAAAAATTTCACATTCAACATCATAAGTACTGTAGCGCGAATAGTAAGGACAAACCAAAATGGAGGGAGGGAGAGAGAGAGAGAGAGAGAGAGATGTGCAGTATGAAGTGAGAAAGCACACTAGTGAGGAAACTGATCATGAGACTAGGACAGGGCGAGTGCGATTACTGAGCGCGCACTATTTGTTTAACTTTGTCACACACGGATTACATTTTAATACCAACACACAGTTATAAACGTTTAGTTCACCAAGAAAATCAGTGGTCATTGTACCTTATGGAAAGGCCCCAGGATCTGCTCCCCGGCGTACGATTTGAAGTTCCGATTAACGATGTGCGTGATCATGAGGCGTGGAGCGCCCGGTTCGTTGGTCATCGCGGGGGGTGGGGGTGGAGGGATGCTACCGAGAATCTCCTCCAGGCTCCGGTTATCCACCGCCTCATCAGAGGCATCTGCACCGGGGCAAAACAACAAAACAAAACAAAAAGGGGGCAACTTTTATTCCGCTCCATTCAAAACCAGTCAATTTCGTATGTAGAAGCGCGAGCTGGGGGAGGGGCGCACAAACAAAACAAAAACAAAACGGGCCAAGTGGTGCAAAAAAGACTTGAAGTTAAATACAGTGCTTTATTAACATGTAATAAAAAAAAAAAACGGGTTAAAAAAAGTACACCGACTTCTGATTATTAATATAAACATGCACATTAGCACAGGGACTTCACTAAAGTTTTAATAAGTCAGCAGCATAAGTTTATAGTCTAATAGTTTGCAGATGGTCGCTCATCACTCTGGACTTCTTTCAGAGAAAAAGGCAAACAGTTTGATACGCATTTTGCTAGTGAAGCATTGTTTAACTAACTAATAATAAAGAAGACGCAGCTGATTTTCTCACTAAATGCCCAGAGACTGTGCAACAATAATGACACATCATATTCCCTAGTGAAGATCGGCCCCTCTCTAGAGAGCCCTCATCACAGCCAAGATGGGTTCTGCTCATACAAAAAACCTTTCTCTGGCTTCTTTGATCCGTGAGAGCCTCAGGTTAATAAACTTGAGTCAGTACAGTCTCACATCAGTGACCTGGACAGGGAAGTCAAAACCACCATAATTTTTTTTTTCTTCCAAACCACCCTTTTCTCACAGGTCAAACATGATGAAGCATGAGGTAGAGATACAGTGAGAGTTCCTCATCAGGCATCAGTTCTCAGAATAATCTTGATGTCATTCATATCCTCAAGTAAAGAACTAAATCATGATGAGTGGATGTATGAGTGGGCTATAATTATAAAGATGTGTTGCCAGCTCTGAATGGAAAAGTAAACTGTATTCAAGGTTATATCATAAGTCCTGCTAGTTTCTTTCTTTCTCTTTTCCTTTTGGCGTGATAATGCTTGACATAAAATGGAGTTACTGCTACCAGCATCAACACACCTCAATGTGTTTTATTCCTCTTATACTACAGCAATTTGCCAATGATTACATTTTTTTTAATTAACAAATGTCAGTGTACTTTCTACAACCCCAATTCCAGAAAAAAGTCAGGATGCTGTGTAAAACAGAATGCAAATAAAAACAGAATAAAACAGAATGATTTGCAAATCTTTTAGACCTACATTCAGTTGAACAAAATACAAAGCCAAGATCTTTTATGTTCAAACTGATAAACTTTTTTTTTAATTAACACTCATTTTGAATTTGATGCCTGCAACACATTCCAAAAAAGTTGGGACGGGGCATATTTACCACTGTGTTACATCACTTTTTATTTTAAGAACACTAAAGGTTTGGGAACAAAGTACACTAATTGTTG
>JAODOF010000016.1:7718481-7730068 GCA_027576175.1 Sciades proops | reverse complement strand
ATGTACATTATTACACATACAGGACACTTGTTTGATGGAATAAAAACATCCAGTCCATTCCCTTTTAGTGGGTTTCATTCATTTGGTTTTTGATAGCATTGTTAGCATATCGTTTATCCTACGTGTATTACGTCACTCTACCCAATGGAGAATGAGTGTGCAATATTGTTACAATATTGCATGCTGTCAAGACAACACGACATCAAACGTCAGAGCTCATGTAAATATCCGATGACAAAAGTTTTCTGCTGCGCACGCGCACAATCATTTCTTTGTCGGCCAGGAAAGAGAAAAGACGAGGCTAATCCAGTGCTACTGCTAGGGTCAGCTATGCTATAATTAAGCACTAAATAAATAAACTGAAAACTGAAACTAAAGACACGAACACCCATAAGGCTACCAAAACTTCATTAGATATTCTTCACACATGTTTACAAGAAAAAAACATACCATCATCATCATCATCAAAACCCATCCCTTCACGAGCAAAGATGAACACAGTGCCTTGCAGCTCTTCTGTCTTCACAAAACTTTTTGTCGTTGTTGACATACTGTGATGTGCCACTAAGAATCGCAGAGTGCCATGCAGTGTGGTTTTTTGCAAGGACTTCCCAGTCAGTGCAATTGACACGAAATGAATGTAGGTCACACTTGATGACGTCTTTGAAGCAAAGGCATGGACGGTCAACAGGGCGAGGAGCATCTGGCAGCTCACCACAGAGGACATCTTTGGGCAATCGGCCGTCCTCCATATGGACAGTATGATCAATCCATCGCAAGCGGTGTGCGCAGATGATTGAATAAAGGTCCGTACTTCCAGTCTCCTCCAGGACACGAACGTTTGTTACTCTATCACACCACAAGTAGCCTAAGATGGATCTGAGGCAGCAGAAATGTAACGCATTAAGGCCTTCTACATATGACCTAAGATTCACAGCCGTAGAGAAGAGCAGAGTACTCATCACGCAGGTCCCGTAGACTTGACTCTTCAGCTTGGTAGAGAGGTGGCAGTTGTTCCACATGCAGGTACAGTGGCATCCAAAGGTAGTGGACACTTTTCCCAGGCGTGTGTCCAGCGAGTTCATTGTTGTCAGAATGGAGTCCAAGTAACAGAATTTCTCTACCTTAGCGAGGACCAATCCATTAATGGTAATTGATGGTGGTTCAGGGGTTTGTTGGCCAAAGACGACAGTCTTGCCCAGGCTGATTTTCAGGCCAAATTCAATGCAGGCAGATGCAAACGCATCACACAACGCTTGTAGCTCTGGCTGGGAGTGAGCCATGAAAGCAGCATCATCTGCATAGAGCAGCTCACGAATCATAACTCTTCTGATTTTGGTCGAAGACTATATCGATAGTGGATCAGAATGGTCGAAAGCCACATTGACTTTCAGGCAGTATTCTGTTCGCAATGATTTGCCGGCAAGGGAGGACTGCACGACAAAGTGTATTGCCTACAAGGCTGAGCAATAAGATGTTGTGGTAATTGTTGCAGTCTTGGCAGTCACCTTTGTTCTTGTAGTGGGTCAGAATGTTTGAATTCCGCAGATCTTTAGGGATGCAGCGGTGAAGCCAGCAGGTTTTGAACAGCGTTGTGAGCTCAGAGATGAGCGCTTCACCACCAAGCTTCAAAATCTCAGAAGAGATATCGTCAACTCCAGGCGATTTGATACTTTTTATACAGCGAACTGCTTTTGTGATATCAGTGATGGTAAATTCAGCATCTAAACTGCTCTAGGACAGGTAGCTGCGGCAAGGTGCTATTGATGATGTCAGTGTCCACATCAACTGGTGCTGCAAAGAGAGAGCTGTAATGCTTGACCCAGCGGTGTAGCTGAGAGTTAAGGTCTGTAAGAAGACTCCCATTAAGAGCGCAGACTGGAGCAGTTTTCTTAGGTACTGGACCTAAAGCTTCCTTGATTCCGCTATACATCCCTCTAATGCTGCCATGATTCACACTGTTCTCAATGTGCGAACTGAGATCTTGCCAGCATTTCTGCATTGCAATCCTGATGGCTCTTTGAACTTTCTGCTTCGGAGACTGGTACGCTGCCAAAGTGAAAGCACACTCATCTTGCTGCAGTGCCTGGCGGGCTGCTCTTTTCTCAGATAATATCGAGGCAAGTTTGTCTGCACTTGCACGAAACCAATCAGGCTGATTTTGTTTCAGGACTCCAAAAGCAGTTTTCGCATGAGCAGAAAGAGCTTTTCAGTCTCATCCAGTCGTTGTCAGGGTGTTCATAGACTATGCGTAGAGTAGGGTGGCTGCAAAGGAGCTCTCTAAACTGCCCTGAGCGAGCAGCGTCTTTAAAAGCAGTGGAATCCAGTCAGGGCTGTGGTTTTGGAGTACCCCTATGGAATTTTTTAGGTTGCAGCTTAATTTTACATCGTACAAGGGCATGATCAGTGTTTCAGTCAGCTGAATGCATGCTGCGACAGTGGATTACAGCACCCAGTCGCCTCCTTCTGACAATGATATGGTCAAGCTGATGCCAGTGGTGCGAACGTGGATGCATCCATGTAGTCTTTGAGTTGGGGGGTCCAGCAAAGAATGCAGAAGGGAAGCATAGGTTAAAGCTGGCACAGAGCTGAAGAAGGCGGCCATTGCCACTGACTTTGCCTATGCCATAGTGGCCAATGGCACCATTCCATGCTGCATTGTCAGAGCCAATGCGGGTGTTAAGATCACCCAAAAGAACGATTTCGTCACCCTGTGGCACTTTTCTGAGTGTTTGCTCCAAGAGAGCATAAAAAGTGTCCTTTTCATCCTCTTCAGCAGACAACGTTGGGGCATAAGTGGAGAGAATGGTGAGGTAGCCACTCCTGAGACAAACACGTACTGGCATTAAGCGTGGTGAGAAGTAAACAGAGAGATAAAATGGAGCTGAGCAGATGATTGTGAACTGCCAGACCGACTCCATGTTTGGGTTTCTATCCATCAAGGTGACCATTCTAGAAGAAGGTGAAATGTTCCTTGTAGACAGAACTGCTGCCGGTAAGCCATGTCTTGCTGAAGGCAAAGATGTCAATGCCCAGTCGAGAGAGTTCCAAATCGATGATGCCAGACTTCCATGGGGAAGTGGCGTCTAAGTCCGAGCTGACACCTAGAGAATGAATGTTCCAGGTGGAAATAACTAGGGGGGCAGTAGCAGAATGATGACCTGGTCATGCCTGCCGAACACGACGACCCTGCCGAGCAATGACAGCCCCTTGTTGAGGGAGCTCCCAAGTTGCCAGTTGCTGATTTCCATTTTGTCTGTTCTCCATGAAGCTCTCGACACTGTGTGCCGGGGCAAGAATTTGAAGGCGAATGCTTGCCCAAGACAAAACATCTCCCTCTGGGTCCCACGCCACTAAACCTGATGGAGTGCAGAGCACGACAGTCAGAGTGACATGGAATTGTCCCGCAGTGGTCTGTTTCAAGAACCATGCTCGCCGACCATTGTCCATATGGATCCTCCGCCCACAGAGTTTACCGCTGCAGACCGCTAGGGAAGCTACTTCCCATGCTCCTCAACAGCTGCCAGTCGCTGCTGCCAGACTGACATGTGCTATTTATCCATAGCTGGGGCCCTTCTCAGGTACTGACAGCTGGGCGAGCTGAGCCTGGAGATTTGAAATCAGAGTTACCTTCTCTTAGCCTTTGCCTAAAAAGGCATAACCTACAAGGCAGCGGGTGATTGACTGGTGATTGCCAGGGTGTGTCCACATGCCAGTGGGCCTGCACACGACACCTCTGGGGCTCAACCTGCTCCAAGATCCCTCAAAGAAAAACTTAGCTTGAGACCACAAGGTCACAGTTGCCCATGGTGTACCACGTGGAGGTGCTGTGAGAGTCTTGACCAGTGAGATACTCTAACCACCAGGGTGAGGTCTTATAAATGCCTCCCTTTTTGCTCTGATGAGCTACAGTAGGTGGCGGCTGCAGCCAGAAGCGAGAAAGACTAAGCGATCTACGCTACACTACGGCTACAACACTCCACACTTGAAGGAAAACTAAGATTTCTGCCAAACCAACGGACATCGAAAAACTGGAAAAGAGACACGTCAGAGATGTAAAACTTCCACACTAGTGAGCAACTGTGACAGTTTGTAAACAAACACGGCCACCAGGTTTGCTTTGTTAAATACGGAAGATTTTGAGAGAATTTTGGCTGCCAGATCGCTCTGTTGTGTGTAGTTGTCAATGTTGAGTTTAAAAGTAACCAAGTAAATTACACAGGGAAATTAATATTTAAGTATGAGTGAAAATACTGGGGCAAATGTGCATGGAAGAAGAGTCTGGAGACAGAAATCTTAGTTTCTCGGTCATGAGCCTGTGCTACTTGCTCTGGATAGCACTGCTTTATTAGCATTCTCTAACACTACTGATGAATGCTACACCGGCTGGAAGGTGACTCCACTGCCACACTACCAGCACCGAGTCCCGGGTAAGCTAGCGTTGGCCTTTGAGAATGCTGACATGCTGATATGAAGAGAGCGTATAATAAGAATGGCTTTTTTTCATGGTATAGCAGATATATTCTATTCAGCTAGCAGGATATTGAACTCGTCTTCGACTCATTCATTATCATGCTAGCTGAATGGAATATATCCAATATACCACTCAATGCCAGCCAATATTATTTAATTATTGCGCTCTCTGCTGCCTAAACAGCACAGTCGGAGTTTGGAAAAACTAAGAGATTACGCGGCCTGATAATAATCTTGATTCATTTTTATTTCCCCGATTTGAATCGTTATAAATGTGTATCATGATTTATCATTGCATGGAATATCATTACATGCCTATCAACCTACAAAATTAATACAGAGGTAATTAAAATTCAATCAGAAATCGAGTCAGCAAAATTGTGTAGCAGCCAGGGAACCAACAACCACAGCAGAAAAGCAACATGCCTGACATGCTATAATTAATCAAGTCTGATGTTCACCTTCATGGAAAAAAGAATTTGGTTTCACTCTGTACAGGAATGTGTGCTAAATGAAAACTATATTTATGAATGTTCATTCCACCACATCTGAATAAAATGAATTTAAAAAAAAAAAACCACTTGACTCACGTCAGGAGAGTAGGAGTTGAGGAGATGATCAGCTATAGCCTGTAGACTCTGCTCCACTCGAGTCCTGAGAGAGTCAATGACCGTGAGCTGAGGCTTTTCTCTACATGTTCGAATTCCATCTTCTTTGACTGCACACTGTGAGGCCACATCATCAAAACTGACCTGCAGATACAGGGTCTCAATTTCGTTCAGCTGGGTTCTAGCTTCCGTTACTGCAGGCCGATCCAGAGCAGATATGCTAGACAGGGCAAATACAGACGAAACTCAGAAGCATTACAAGCGTATGTGGCATAGCAAACAAATATCTGTCGCCTGAAGTGGTGGCGTGGCCTATAATTGCAAACTACAACAATTATTGTGACTAAAACTGGGGGAAAGGTGGTTGCCTAAGGGGTTGTACTTTGATATTTACAGTACACCATATTTTCTCCTAGTTAATTTGGTCACAAATTGGCATGTAATGATCAAGTGATGATAAATCATGGTAAAAATGTATAATGATTTGAATCAATGAAATAAAAAATGAACCGCGATTATTATTAGGCTTCGTAATCTCTTAGCTCTTGCGAGCTGTAATTACATTTGTTTATAACATATAAAAGAGGGCTTGCACGTGACTTCACAATAGGCTAAAGTAACACAGCTCTAATGTCATGAAAAGAAAAAAAAAAACAGATTTAGTTGTGCAACTAGACTGTACAAATAGATGCAAGAAAAAAAAATCAAAGCTCCCTTTTTACAGACTGCTGAAATCAAAAGAAAAGAGACACAAATGGAGGTAATACAAATGTTCATTAAGAAAAGACCTCCGTAATCAACTTCTTCAGTTTTAATAAAAGGAATATTTCGTTAATAGGCCATTATTTTTACTCCAACCTTGACAAATGTGGGTAAATAATTATTGTTGATTAGTAAGAAAACTAAATTTTTTTTAATTTAAAAAAGAATGTTTAAGTTGATACAGCATAGGAGAATAAATTTGGCATTTTTTTGGAAATAAACTTTTCTTGATTTAATTTTTTTTTCCAAAATATAATGAATCAAATCAAATTGTGTACACACCTAGTCACAAAATATAACTGACGTATAAACTTGTTTGCTTTTCTAACAAGATAACCCTTTTCAATTTCCATTTTATAATCAAGAAAGCAAAAACATTTCTATTTTGTCTTGTGATGAGATTTAAAAAAAAAAAAAAAAAACTTTACTTCTACACTACTACTAGCAGTTAATAACTAAAATGTGAAAATGATAACGTGAGTCATATCATGCGCAGGCATGGAAAAACTCCCACAATCTATCATGTCCTCATTATTATCAGCTGAAAGTAATATACTCACCACTCTGGTTGTAGAGAACTCATCAGAAACGCCATTCCTGCCATGGTATCTTTCAGCGTCAAAACCACCAAAATTCTCGGGATAAGATTTAGAGGAAAATTCCTGCAAACACCACAAGCTTCAAAAACAAATTCCCATGCCTCTCTAAAAATAATAAAAGCTTTGTGCCAGATTGTCAAAGTTTCCTGAAAACCATATCACAATGCCAGAACAACGTATTCACTACACAGAGCATAACAAGATCAACTGAGCTTCGTTAATACATTAAGTCGGTAAACAGGAAGTCGATCTGGGACAGACCTGAAAACGGTATAGAACCCCAAGCTGAAGCTAGGTACCAAATATCAAGCAGTTGTGATTTATAGTTGCTGAGAAAAATGTTACGAAAATTTTGCAAATTCATGCTATATGTTTCGTAAATACATTAAGTCGGTAAACAGGAAGTTGATGTGCAACAGACCTGAAAATGGTATACACGGTATAGAACCCCAAGCTGAAGTTTGGTTCCAAGTACCAAGTGGCTACGATTTGTGGTTGCTGAGAGAAAGGGTGTTTCGGACGGATGGAGATATGGACAGATGGGCGGACAGAGGTAAACGAGTATACCTATAAACTGTCATTTTGAAGAGCATTTTGCTTCTTGAAATAGCATCAAAATCCACCCTATGTTTCGTAAATACATTCAGTTGGTAAACAGGAAGTTGATGTGCGACAGACCTGAAAACGGTATATACAGTATAGAACCCCAAGCTGAAGCTCAGTACTAAATATCAAGCAGTTGTGATTTGTAGTTGCTGAGGAAAGTGTTACGAAAATTTTGTAAATCCATGCTACATGTTTCGTAAATACATTCAGTCAGTAAACAGGAAGTTGATGTGGGACAGACCTGAAAACAGTATACACAGTATAGCTGAAGTATATACAGTATACAGTATAGCTGAAGCTCGGTATTAAATATCAAGCAGGTGTGATTTGTAGTTGCTGAGAAAAATGTTATGAACATTTTGTAAATCCACACTATATGTTTCATAAATACATTGGTGCTTGAAAGTTTGTGAACCCTTCAGAATTTTCTATATTTCTGCATAAATATGACCTAACACATCATCAGATTTTCACACAAGTCCTAAAAGTAGATAAAGAGAACCCAGTTAAACAAATGAGACAAAAATATTATACTTGGTCATTAATTTATTGAGGAAAATGATCTATCTATCTATCCTTTTTAATTGAATGGTTTTAATGAATTTGGTTCAATGGAAACGAGTATGATTTTTATGTAATTAGCAGCAGTTTTATGGGCTTGCTCACATGGACTGATTTATTTGATAGAAAAAAAAAACTGTAAAAAGTGAACTATTAAAAAAAAAAAGTATAATTTATGGTTAATCTCAATTTCTGTCTATCCTCCTATGTTTTCTGTCTTGGCTACATTTCAGTCCTGTTCCAATATTGAATGCTGGACCTTGCAGTGTAATGTGGGTTTATTGGAGAAAGGTACTAGTGCTATATTCCAGGTGCGTTCACGCTTGTGGGGCGAGACTTTCAACATGGTAAGTTTCAGGAAAGATGTGCAAAAACAAGTCTGTTCACATTACTGTATAAAGTCATACCTATAATTCAGGCCATGTAACCTCAAATGAAAGGTTTTTCAAAACATGGACTGCTTAACATCAACCTCATTTATTACATCAACTAAATGTCCATGTTAATCATGATCTGTAATGTTCCAGCGGTGGGATGTAGTCATTTGGCAAGTATGGAGGGAAAAACCATATCACTAGCCAGCCACAGTAGCATTACAACTTGTTCGTGTGTGTGCATGTGCTCTTGAGAAGGTCAGCTGGTACCTCTAAATAGGAGCTCTGTTGAGAAAGGCCTTACATGCTCTGCATAGCTTAAGTCCACACACAGGGTACTGTTGAGCACATTGAAAATTCATTATCTGCAAACCCCGAGTTCTCATATGATTGGAATGTTGTAGGGATTCTTTGAGAACAACTAAAATGAATGAATACTGCCACCTGCTGCCTATTAAATTAAATGAAAGTTTTATTTATTTATTTTTAGTTATTATTATATTCTATATGATATATATGGGGGGGCACTGATTCTTGTATGCATATTTCTAATACTGTTTTTACATTTGCTTGCAGAAAAAGTATAAGAATCTTATTCTGGAGTGTGTAGCTAGTTACACAGTGGAAAAGATGCCCTATGCCATTTTGCCCAAGGAGATTCCAACTGGGTCTAAAACGGTAATTATCAATACAGTTACCTGTTATGCATATGCTATATTTATTATTTCAATAATAAATTTAAGTAATAATCTTTAAGGATATCTTACATGAGTGATGTATTCTTACAGTTGACCACACCTGTGGTCTGGAATAAACCAGACAGTCATTATGATGTGCCTTTGTGGATCATCATTCTGGCAATACTGGCTGGGCTTTTGTTGCTGGCTCTGCTTATCTATGTTCTGTATAAAGTGAGTATGGCATAAATAGTGAAACTCTTTTTATAATTGAGTCATAATGATGGTTGTGCGTTCTGGATGTTATATTAAATATGTGGTAGCTTCACATAAAACATACTAAGATGTATTATAAACTCACTGAATCAGCAATACTGCTCAGAGCTGTATGTTAATTAAATAATATTGGCTGGCTTTTTTTGTGGTATATCAGATGTATTCCATTCAGCTAGCATGATATTGAACGAGTCGAAGACGAGTTATCTGATATCACAAAAAAGCCATTATTATACATACACCTTCGATGGAACAAATTATAGATTTTTACAAAATGTTAAGAACGGGGCAGGGGGGTTACTTACCAAGATCCAATGCTGATTCCCTGTGCATGTGCAGTAGAAAACTCATTGAATATTTGCATCAGCTCCAACGTGTGGTGTCATGTCTTGACAACCATGCAATATCGTAAGCCATATTCATATTCTCCATTGGATAGAGTGACGTAATACATGTAGGATAAGCGATGTGCATGCTATTAAACCAAATGAATGAAACTGGCTAGAATATATGGTTTTTATTCCATTGAAAAAGTGTCCTGCATGTATAATAGTATATAGACCCTGCCGGAAGTACTAGAAAGGCCAGGCCAATTCTTTGGTTTATGTTGTACACTGACGACATTTGAATTTGAGGTCAAAAGATGACTGAGATGATGGATCAGAATTTCAAATTTTGTTTCCTGATATTTACATCTAGATGTGTTAAATAACTTAAAAATGGTACCTTTTTGTTTGAACCCATCCACTTTTCAAAAGAGATGGATCGTTTAAATACAGTGTCTTGCAAAAGTATTCATCCCCCTTGGTGTTTTGTGGCATTACATGCTGGAATTGAAATGGATTGTTGGGGGGGTTAGCACCATTTGATTTACACACAATGCCTACCACTTTAAAAGGTGCTATTATTATTTTGTTTTTTAATTGTGACACAATGATTTAAGATGTAAAAACAGAAATCTGGAATGTGCATAAGTATTCACCCCCTTTCATATGAAACCCCTAAATAAGAGCTGGTCCAACTAATTCACTTCATAAGTCACATAATTCGTGAATTAAGATCCACCTGTGTGCAATCAAAGCGTCACATGATCTGTCACATGATGCCTGTATAAATCAACTTGTTCTGGAAGGATCGTGAACTAGCACTTAGTTTGCATTGGTAGAAAGCAAATATGTGAGAGAGGATAGGAGAGAGAGAGAGAGAGAGCACCGGACAGGGATGAAGCATCCTTTTGTGTGCGAGTGTAGGGCAAGGTGGTGTTTGGATAGTACTTTAATTGACCAAACAGCGCACAGGGTGCTTTAATTACTCTCAGCATTTTCAGTTTCTGTGCTTTTCGGATAGCGAGGGAGGGAGCGAGGGAGGGAGGGAGTGAGGGAAAGACAGAGACAAATGGAGTGCTTGCTGGCATCAGCTAGAATACAGGCAGCAATAATATTTATGGAGGAAACACCAGTAAATGGACCTATTTCTCTCAGAAATGCATTCACAGAGCTTAATAATTAGATTTGTATTCTATGAACTGAATTCGATTTTGTTTCTGAGGAAATTTATGTGTGTGTTTTCTGCTGTTTTCCAGTTATTTGATGTGCTTATCAACTTCTTTGCTACAGTTAACTGGGGTTTTGTAAATGATGTAGCCAGGAGAAACACTCTGTTGAGGTGGGCGTTGGGACTGGGGGGATGCACAAAGAAATATATGCTTTGATTTTGTTTGGAAAAAAACAGTCAAAAAGCCATAGGACAATGAGAGATAACAGTAAAGAGAAGAAATAGTGTGGGTAATACTTCAAATCCTCCATTGTATGCCATCCTTTTTTTTAATTTCAATGTTATTATATTGTATTTTTTTATTTATTTACTTATTTGCTTATCACTCACACATTCACTATTTATTATATCGACTATTCTATATAGAGCACTGTATATTGGGCAGCATTAAAGGGCCACACTTAGTAGGCAAACACAACATTATAATCTGCAGTTTGATAAATGATTTGAAAATTGTAATTTGAAATTACTTATTAACCTGAAACCACAAAATATTGAAATCCACCAGGACTCCACAAGCACTTGTTGGCATTACAGGATATATACGAAGTTGGCTGCTGTGGTATTCATCCTGAAAGCAAATTTAAGCTGAAAGAAATCACTATGCATTATGGTACTTACTATGGTGGTAGTGAACATTAATGGTATGCAGCACTTACAGGGCATTATGGGTAATAATATAGTGCGCGGTCCAGGCAATTTAATTTGTAGACTGCAAACACTCCAAAATAGCTGCACCCCAAACAGTGTACTGTAGAAATAAAGAATAGGGAATAAATTCATAAGATTTAGAATGTCTGTTGTTCTCTATGGGATGAAAACTGTTCCAGGTCCAGTTCATATAAAAGAGGAAAAAGTTCTCCTCCTTCTCCTTCACTGAACTTGCATGATTCACTCGGGGGCAGTACGGTGGTGTAGTGGTGAGCACTGTCGCCTCACAGCAAGAAGGTTCTGGGTTCAAGCCCAGCGGCTGATGAGGGCCTTTTTGTGTGGAGTTTGCATGTTCTCCCCGTGTTTGTGTGGGTTTCTTCCGGGTGCTCCAGTTTCCCCCACAGTCCAAAGACATGCAGGTTAGGCTAATTGGTGGCTCTAAATTG
>JAODOF010000016.1:6346982-6357012 GCA_027576175.1 Sciades proops | reverse complement strand
CCCGTAGTCAGCTGGGATAGGCTCCAGCTCGCCTGCGACCCTGTAGAACAGGATAAAGCGGCTAGAGATGATATGAGTAAATATCAACAGGCAATTGATATCGTAACCAAATGAAAAGCCAGGTCAAAGGTCGTATGTTATTCCTCGAACCGAAATATAAAAAGTCTACTGATATCGTGGTAGATATTTACAATAAACTGCAAAAAAAAAAAAATTCTGAACGGAATAGAAAAATCTGAATATTTCAAGCATGTAATTTTTTATATGCTAGAAACAGGCCTGTCATGATGATAAATTTTGTTGTACGATATATTGTCTCGGAAATTATTGCGATAAATGATATTATTGTTGACGTCTTTTCAAGACAGTTTTATGCCTCTAGTAAAATAATCATGATCATGCAAGTGCACCCTTTCAAAGAACAGTCAACTTTTTAATTAAGTCAGCTTATTCAATTCAACAGTGGAACGTAAAAAATATAACTAAATAACCTCAAGAAATAAAACAACAATCGAGCAAAGCCACTCACGACAAAAACAATAAATAAAATACAGTCTGTGGCTCTTAAAAAATCGCACTTAAGTAAATATTAACTTGGCACAGGGTAATAAAAAGACGTTCTTTTCTTCACAGGAAACATTCTGCCAATCCAGTTTCTCAAAGATTAGTACCCAGATAAAGCAAGTGCAAAATAACAACGCGTTGCCAGCTGTCATTCGGATAAAAGTAACAACAATTAGAACGAGATAACACGTAGGCACGGGCGTTGGTTTGGTATTTACACTGACGGTGAGAAAAACCCAGTGCCAACCCCCAGCGGCGCCAACTTCAGGTCAACATTAGAGGGTCACAATATTTTGCTCCGTTGTGTTCCACCAAAAGCGTCTCCATCATCTCTCTAAAGGCCAGACTTTTAAAATTTGAAGCTCAGAACTGTAGTAATTCATGAATAATAATAATAATTTGCAATTAATTTGATTAATTGCACATCTTGCATGTCGTGATTAACTCATTCTTCCAATCTGCACGTGTTTTACAAGCGAATAACGCACTGACTGTCGGGAGGGTGTATGTTTTTTTCACTCATAAATGAAAGTAAAACCCATCCGGAGCCTTAAACACTGCGTTCCATGAGGCTGGCAGGGGGCGTCGGCTCTCTTCTGCGGGATCTGTAACTAGTTTTAGAATGCTAGTTTAAGATCGATCTAACGGTAAAACAGGACGAGGGCTCTAGAACTTTTTAGACACGTTGAAAGGTTACAGTTTTACTTGGCAACAGAGTGTATCTGAATTCTGATTGGTGGTTATTATATTATATTATATTATAATATGTTATATTATAATATTATTATAGGGGAGGAAGGGAGGGACAGGGTTCGACAGAGACAAGTTTTTAGCCTACAGCTTTCAAATGAACCGCCTCGAAAACCAATCAGTTCAGCGTATGTACAGTATGTACTCGGTATGTGACGTTTTCAAAAGAGAGGCGGGAGGAACCAAAAATTTCTGATCAAGAAGGCGGAGGCTGTTCTGCTTATTACGTGAAAACATTTTATTTGACTGTTCGTGGCCCAGACAGCTTTTAATGCCACATCACCATCTGGTTGTTGTTTACGGAGCGTGATTTTTTTTTTTTTTTCTCCCCCTTCTTCAATCAGAAATATTGGTAGGGACACGTCCATACCTAATTCTACGCCTTTGGTCTGTACAACGGAGCAACGTGGTGTTGTCTTTGCCCCATTCAGTGGATCCTCTGGCTGGATAACTGTTGCATGCTGGGAAGCCCCGCCTCTGACAGAGAGCGTGTTTTATTCAGTCAGTGGGTCAAGCTAATACTCTGGCGACTTCACTATGTAGATATACAGCGCGTAAATGCAAAATCGCGCTTAAAAAAAAAATGACCGAGTTCATTTTCATTTATCGAATATCGCGACAGGCCTAGCTAGGAATTTAATTCTGTTTATTCCAATAGGATCCTAAATACTCTATCAACATTTCCATTCTGTTATAAATCAGAAAAAAAAATTATTATAAATCGCAGCATTTTTATTTTATTTTATTTTTTTTTTAAAGTACGTCATCTACTTCAACAGTGTTCCACAAAGATCGATCCATAACAGTTGTAAATGTCACTTAATTCCACAGCGTGTCGATAACGGTGGACACCGGTGAACGTGATCACTATTACCGACACCTCACGCACGTGACTTCTCAAACGCGCGTTTAGATACAAAATGGCGGCTGTCAGACGAAAGAGTAAGAAACAAAGCAGGTTTCGACAAGGAGATCATGAAATTTCAGTGAATTTGATCAGTAAAAGCACGTCCATGATCTTTCCACCATGCTTACCTGCGACGATAACGTCCGGGTTTTCAGAAAAATTGCTGATCGTACTAAAAAAAAAATATATATATCCATCTCCGGTAACGAGCTGTGTCATCAGATGACAAAGTCAAAGGGTGATAATAACTGTCGTGACTGAAACTCACCTTTGTAAAATTGTTTTTTATTGGTAAATCTGAAAAGATGGACTGTTGGTAATCGTAGCTGCCGCTCTACTTCAACGGCCGTAGAATATTGCAGAAATAAAATAGAATTATTGCCCATGGTAGTGAACATTATTACACAGCATAACATAGATAATGAGGATAGTGTGTGTGTGTGTGTGTGAACATAATTGTCCACAAACGAAATAAAAGTGAGACTTCAGTAAGAATAATACTTGCAAATGATTGACCAAGTCATTGAAATTGTTATTCTCAGTTCTGATTGGTCAGAAGCTGATTCTTCGAATGCGTTATCATTTCTATAGTAACAGCTTATACTTAACAATTATTCGCTGAAGGCGACTTCCTTGAAATCATTATTCACGGAGTCTGAGGCGGATAATTGTTTTAGTATAAATACACAAGTGCTTTTATTTTTTTTAAGAATCGTATTTAAAAAACGATTTCAGACTTCAAAAGCGGCCCGCAAATCTAATAACGGCGTGGCGCAGGGTCGAGTCACATAAAATACCTTGTTTTGAAATGGATAAAATAAATCACAGGTCCACTTTCCCCTTGAATAGTTTTAGACCAAACTTCGGAGCAGCTTTAGTGCTTTTAGGAACAGCGCTTTCTTTCATCGCTTACGGTAACGAAGCAATCGGCCGACGTTTTACCGAGGCGATTATCGAGAAATAGTCCGAATCTCTCGACCAATCAGCGTCTCTAATCACCTCCGTATTTATATTATAGGGACTTAGTGTGGCAGACACTCCACATAATCAAACTTTTTTTTTTTGTTGTTGTTGTTGATAAAATGAGTTTTTGTGGCCACTGCCTCATCGAGGCGGAGCCACTATGTCATCGTGCTGTAAGAATGACGACCAGAACGGCGAATCGTGATCTCGCGATACGAACAGTTGATCTCGCGTTATCAAAGGTACACAAGAACGTCATAGTGTCGTAAGAACTTCGTGACCGATCAGAACTGATCAAGTTCGATTCCCCGTTGATAAACTCCTGAACCAATCTGTTTCTAGCTGCTGTAGCGCAAGTGAAAACAGGAGCCGAGTAGTCTCATGAATGTTCCACAGCAATAAAAGTAACTATAAATGGATTTAAAAAAATAAGCGTCATTTGCGAACAAAGAAAAATTTAAATCGTTGCCACATTGCTGCCCTAGACAAAGAATAAAACACCGAGACGTATTATGTTGTAGGAAAATCATCAACTTCAGGATGGCGAGAGTAACTCTGCTTTGTGACAAGCTGCATCACACCGCTGATTAGTTTCCTGTAACTGCACGCCTTGGAATGTGTTCTTCCCTACATTTTGATATTCAAAATCTTATTAACGGAATTTCGCAACTAAGTGTTGTTACTTAGTACTGTACGTTCACGGTAATTAAGTCTTCTGCTCCCGGAAAGTCTTCAGGACAGAGGGCGGAATGTGTAAGTGATGAAGGAGCTGGTTTATTCATGACTCATGCAAGCGTAACTGGTTAAAAAGGTCACGTATTACTGAGCTCGAGTGCAGTACATGTGATGTAAGAGGAATAAAGCATGTCAGGATGTGCTGTTGAGGGGGGAAAAACCCATCACCACTCACTCAAGTGGTTTTTTTTTTTTCCATTTCAGGGCTTGGGGCTAATGTGGTGCTGCTGCGTTGAAAGTGGAACCTGTTTGCTATGGGTTCATCACCCTTCCCTCTTTTCACCGCCCTGCTGCTTCTGACGTCGCCCCCTCTGCACTCTTTTTCCGTCCTCGAATCTCCATCTCCGTCTCCGCTGCCGTCTTGCAAGCCTGGGCGCTCGTGGGCGGTGCAGCTGAGCCACAGTTCTGAGCCGCTTGAAGACTCGCTCGATGAGCTGGCTAAACGGGTGGCGCTGGAGGCTGGTCTCGAGAGCCACGGGCAGATCGGGCAACTCCATGGCCACTACCTGCTTTGCCAGGCGACGGACGAGGAGGAGCACCCAGCAGCGGCTCGCCAAACACTGGACGACCACCCTCATGTGGTCTGGCACTCGAAGGAGAACGTTCTGCGCCGGTCCAAGAGGAGCTTGACCTTCAACGATCCCAAATACCCGAGCCAGTGGCACTTGGTGAGTTCGTGAACGGACGGTCTCGAGCAGCGGACGCTGAGCTTCGTTTCGTTTTTAACCGACGGGCGCTTCAGAAGTTTTCCGTTAAAGCTGCAACAGCCGAGTAATCGTTTTATTTCATATCAGGTGAGGATTAATTCAACAATAAGCTCGGAGGAATTCGTTCTACAATTTCAAACCTACTGAACGTATATTGAGCAGTTCGAACACGAGTCACGTCACTTGGAGCGCGATTGCGGTTGCGGTTTCAATGCCGTGCAAGTGCAGTGTCGGTGCGTCTTGGATGCTGTGTGAATGGTGCGTGGATGAAGAGTGAATAGCGTTGCACGAGTACAGTGTGAATGCCGTATAACGAGTCAGAGCGACCGCTTTACGATTGCCGTCCGAACGCTGCATGAATTCGTAGTGAATCCCATGTGAACGCTGAACGAATGGAGCAATGCTCGAAAAACCGCACGTCCGATCGTCCGAGACAACTAAAGTATGTGCGAGAACGAGTAAAACTTTTACGGTAATCATCCGATCGGACGACAAAAGTAAGCAACCGCTCCGTGATGCAGACCTGAGCTGTCAGTCCGGCAGTAACGTGTTTCCGTTGTTATTATCCTGCAAAGTGACACATCGTGACATCTGAGTCCTCGTCAAAACAAAGTTCACCTGTGTCTCTCGAAAATCTCGTTTTCCTGGACTGGTTCCCGTATAAAATGAATCCTACCAAGCGTCAGAGACATTGATTATATTCTCACTCTGCGCTAAGAGAGCAGGGAACCAGTCTAGAGTAGCTCGTCTCGTTTCACAGGAAACGCGTTAAAAAGTTTTATCCATCAACATGACAGTATGTAAAAGTACAAAAAAAATTATTTTGAAGAAATCATTAAAATTTCCTGGTTTTTGCTTATAATTCGTCGAAGTATGCGTGTGTTCGAGTGTACCGGAAAAGCTCGGCTCAATACGTCCACGTAATGACGTGATTATACCAGTTGGATGAGGGTCAAGGACATCGTGTGCCAGCAGCGCGGTTGAAGCGGGCAGGTGTCAGACCCGGAACTTTTATATCACGATTCGAGTTAATAATAAACGACATACAGTACATTACGATTTTTTTATTCATATATTTCGTAATGATATCGTTTTTATTTTCTAAATATTTATCAACAAACCGCCATTGTGGCTGTAATTGGTGGACAGCCGACAAAAGGTGTCTCCCATCGGTTGTAAATCGTGACATAAAGATCGTAACCGCATACGGGACCCGCTCATTGGCTGTTCAGATACCGAAGCCAAGCGGAAATGTCCGGCGTCTGTCGCTGTTGTCTGAAGAAAACTACAGCTGAGAAAGCTCTACTACCGGATTACTTGGACAATCTTAGTCAGAAAGAAGCGAAGGATAGATATACACGGAAATTAGAGTTCATTAGCGGTTCTGATCCGTACAGAATTCCTCGAAACGACTGGAGTGACGATGCAGATTAGTGGCCTAGCGTTAGCATTAGCTACATGTTGGAATATACGTTCTTTTTCCCAAAAAGTCCCGACATGGAAGAACAGTTAAAGACTACAAAAGCGAGAAAACCTTCTTTGTGTAAAGACTTTTTCCCCCGACATCAGCTTTTGGGAACAGAATGTTGCGAAAACCAAAGCATTTACTCTCAAAGGACTCCGACCTGAACTGTGGGCTAGATCGTATCCCCATCCCTCCATGTCTCCATGACACAGCTATTTGCACTCTGTCATTTATACAGTGATTCTTACTATTGTTAAAACAATATCTGAAGTGTTATTATTTGTAAAATAAAATATCTTGTGCTTGACTTTCAAACAATATTGTAAGATTTTATTTTAATTTTTCTAAATAGTGGATGGTACAGTAATTACAAACGCTAACAGAATCCGCACGTTCCAGTTGTAGCTGTAGTCAGACAGTAACTTGTAATAATAATTTCAATAAACGGTTAATGTTCAGTTCCCTTTTCATTTATTCTTGATTCAAAAGGCACAACCGAGTCACACAGGTTGATCAGTGTGTAACGGACAATAAATTTTATCCAAAATAATTTTTCCTGCCTTAGTCGATTTATTTCCATTTCACATCTGTGCAGCTGTTGTAAAGTTCAGTGTCTGTCTAGAACTCTCTCGAACTGTAGGTTCATTTCTACACTCTGGCTCCATGGAGGCATTTTGCACAGGACTGGGTTCCTTTGATAACAGAAACAAAGCTCCAGCATTATTATTATTATTATTATTATTATTATTATTATTATTATTCAAAACTCTCCACAGCTTAATATACCCTAAATTATTAATTCCTCTGCTACTAGAACCTCTTTCTTTCTGAATGTGTCTGCATATATTGGTGTTATGGTTTTGTGGATTTATGAGAATTATGCTGCTTCACCTATTTATTTAAAAAAAAAAAAAAAAAAATCAGCTGCATTCTGTTCTCTCCAAACTCCACTCGGATACTCGGGACGGTCTCCTCAACCCTGAGTTCAGCAAGTGCTCTCAAATCAAAAGCTTAAAAGTTGCAGCTTTACCTCTGACTCTTACAAAACGCGCACACTTTGAGAGACTCCTTCCATAAATATTCAGTAAACGTCTCCTTGCAGAAAGATCAACGATTATACGCTTTTCTTTTGCTTGTTTCAACTTTTTAAGCAACCTCTGATTTGCTGCTTCACTTCTTGTCGTCAGAGAAACGAGTCGGCACCTTCCGACCAATCAGAATCGAGAATTTAACAGTACTGTGGAATAAGGAAGAGTCATCACCATGAACATTTGATTCTTTTGACGGAGTCTTAAGGTGATGATACACGGGGCAATTAATTAGGGCAACAGCCAATCAGATAAGAGCAAATATGTTGCCAGGGAGACAGACACTGCAAAGATGGGGACACGCCTTTCCAGCTGTCACTTTTGTCTTGGCTTCAGACTTAATTTATTTCGCTCGAGTAAGAATCACTTCTGGAATAAAACTGAATCAATCCTCCGGTCAGAAGATAATTTGCCATTATTTTAACATTTATACGTCAAAAAAAAAAACTTTTTAAATCTCTGAAAATGCTCCTAACCTCAGTCACATGCTATAAAAACATCGTTTAATTCTCATCTCCGCAAAAAAGACAAAAGGGCATGGACCAGGAGATGCTGCTGAGGAGGACAAGGGCGTGGCAGAGCTCCTAAAAGACCTTTTTTTTTTTTTTTTTTTTAAACATCCTGAAGTTTGTACTGTTTGGCCCTCGGGTTCCACAAGTCGTCGTGCTCTGGATGTGAATTAGATCAGATGATAAGTTCAGCAATCTCTATTACAGATCACAAAAAAAAAATCATGAGCTGTCCATCACTTTTAACTTGACGCGAGAGAGCTAACGTTATCCCTACGTAGCTAGCGATAACTTTCAGCTAACTATGTGAGCAAAAACCACCACTAGTTAGCTAAATCCCATTCAATCTCTATGGAGCGGCGATTATCTAACGGCAGTTTACACTTCGATTTTTTATTTTTTTTTTAAATCGATGTATTAATTCCAACCTGAGCATGAAATATGTGTCTTGGTTTTCTAAGTGTTTTTGATGAAGTAAATTCACCACTTTAGGTACAAGTTATCGCTTTTTTTTCGCTCCACTGCCGGAGACGCCACCATCTTTGTTGAAAATTTCAGAAGCTCTCACTCAGGTGGTCATGTGATTTACTGCCAGCACTCTGATTGGATAATCTTAATAATAAAAAGTTGCCCAAAACAATCAAAATTGTTCAGATAGAAATGATGTTGCCCAATCTCAATGGGAAAGTGTCAAACACCGGCAACATCGCTCAAAAAGTTGCCCCGTGTATCATCAGCCGAATAGAAAGGCGTCTCATAAGACAGGACGTTCGACTGAAGACATCCTCTAAGGACGATCATTTGGAATGACCTTTTAGGATAGCATTTATGGTCATGTGTGAAGTCGGGACACCCTGGAACTAAACCAAAGAGTTGGCTAACAGACGCCTCACAAATCACATCAAACAAATTTATACATTTATGAGCATAGATCCTGACTCACCAGACATGACCATGAGCACACCAGGAAGTCAGGTTGTTAACCGGGTAATTCGAAGCAAGACGGCACGGCACGGGATGCAAATATTTTACCGCAGGCGACATTGGAGTACGTTTTGCTCAAACGGATATCATTTAATTCTTGAAATAAGCAAAGGAATGCATTTTTACAAAAACATCTGCGTGGCAAACCCAAAAATTACACTTGTTTTCCAAAGTGTAGTTGATTTTCCATCTGGTTTTAATCATGATAATCATGAGACACTTGCTTGTAGGGATGGATTGCCATGCCGTAGCCATAGTAACCATTTTATGAACCATATTCTCCCTTTCACTGTACAGCATTGAACACACCAATCCCTGTACTTGATGCCATGTTCTGTCTCCACCCATTCTTCTGACTACCTGTCATGGTATTGGATACAGAGATGATACCAAATACAGTGACGTCACGACTGTGCTTTAAACCCGCGGCAAAATCGAAATTCTTTCTCTCTGGCGGTGGATCCCCACGTGTTGAAAGAGACGCCGTTGCATCTGTGCTACGGAAGAACAAAGTACGAGCTATTGATATCGAACCTTCAGCCAAAGTTCAATGTATTTGATCTTCGCAAAGTTGTAATCATAACTGAACCGGTTAGTTACTGCAGCCCACGCAGTATTTTAAAAGAGTAAAGACGACCGGATCCTTTTTCTCTTTCGCAACATCAACGAACTACAAACAAGATTCCTTCCAGATCATCGGACGACCAGCGGGACACCAAAGATCTTCAGCTGACGAGCTGTGAAAGTAAAAGGAACAGAACTGTTTTTTCCCTGGACCTGCACGCTGCGCTGTCCTCGGATAACAGACGGCGCACTTTCAGTTGCCAAGCAAGAGCAATCTCAAGTAAGGCTGGCATCTGGGCAATTGTTGTGGCTAGTTAATGTGAAGAGTGTTGTTTGTTTGAATTCATTCATCGTTTAAATGTACGCATTTTGATTCACATGAAAGTCGGTCTTAGACCGCGTGTTGTTTTGATTTGCTTTGTTTACTATCCGTATTTAGTTAGGTCGTGCATGCGTTCTCTCTCTCTCACTCCCCACCTCCTTGTTGTGCGCCTACGCACGCCCTCTCTCCCAAGCTCCTCCTCATCTCGTTAGTGCGCAGCTGCGTACACATACTCTCACAGACACACAAACACGTGATTTCCCTCTCACATTTTAACATCCACTCGCCCCGACACCATAAACTTGCATATAGCTTATTACTTCTGATCACGGGCGGCACGGTGGTGTAGTGGTTAGCGCTGTCGCCTCACAGCAAGAAGGTCCGGGTTCGAGCCCCGCGGCCGGCGAGGGCCTTTCTGTGCGGAGTTTGCATGTTCTCCCCGTGTCCGCGTGGGTTTCCTCCGGGTGCTCCG
>JAODOF010000016.1:6068426-6086171 GCA_027576175.1 Sciades proops | reverse complement strand
AAATTAAGCTGTTTTTTCAATCTTTGATTTGTAATATCTCAAGAACGGATAAACATATTTTAATTCTGTAAAAAGTACCGTGTTCTGCATTCAGTTCTGAATTCAATGAGCGCTGTTTCAAGCAATTAGGATTGAATTTGGATTTTCACCTGATATGCCTGTTATAAGTTGTCATATTGGGCTAATAGCATAGGCATGATGAGCGTGGTACAAAGAGGAACTGCAACCATAACATTTCAGTGATGCTATAGAACAGCTAGAGGAATCAACTGTACATTTCCTGTGTTAAACTTCACAATATGCTCTCAGAACACTGGGCCTTACAAAAGTCCATTGTGCCCTTGAAGCAACAAACCATGAAAATGGCAACGGCATACCAATATTAAAAAACAGCCTTTTTTAAATTTCCTAATTATCCAACTGACCCCACAACACAGTCATGTCACTGTCAAAATTGGCTATGCTTATCTGTGAACATTGAGAGTCCTTTAAAAATCCCAAACTTTAGTAAGTCCTGGGCCAACAAGTTTCAGGAACACAAATTACATCTCTTTTGCTTTTTTAGCACCTTGTTCTGCCACAGGACTTTTGACAACAAAATCAGCTGCTTTTCTCACCCTATCCACGATGCTTGAGCACACTGCAGAGAAAAGCCTGGTATGAACAAAACCTACTGACAGAACCCAATGCTATTAAAGCTTTATTTCATAAAGCTTTTCACTGTTGTTCATCAGCATCCGAGACGTGGTTTGTCAAGATGGTGTGTCACAGTAACGGCTTGTGTTTTTTAAAATAGGGGAACCCCAGATGTCTGTTACTCAGTACGTTCACACGCACACTAATATTGTACTATTATTCTGAACATGACAGTATTTAGAATGTATAGTTATAGGTATGTGTATATGTAAGTACTGTATATATGTATTGTATGTGTGTATATATATGCATAACATAAGTATCTGTATGTATGATTTGGTCGATATTATACCATGTTGGTATGTCTTGGTATGTTTTCTTTTTTTGTTGATTTTGTTTTCTTTTGTATATATAGTTTATTATGGTGGAAAGTGATGTTTGATTAGCGGTGGTATAGAGGGTTAGGATTTGATAAGTTATTTACTTCTTCCTAATCCTTTCCGAACATTATTATGTTACTGCCTTGTGGCTACGCTATTCTGTTTGTTTATGACAATGTTTTGATTATTGCATTTTTAATTTTTTATATCTTTCTTCTTTACTGTTCGGAATAAAGCAATCAATCAAAATCAATCAATCAAAAAAAATATAACGACAATCTAAAAATGATTATTAGCACAGTGATAATTTAGAGTGTTCGCAACACAAAGTTTACAAAATCAGAAAGTGGAATGAGTACGTCAAGTTTTAACTGTTTCTGAAGTGCATTCCAGGATGAAGGGACGTTGTATCGAAAAGCTGTTTCACCAATTACGATCTGACGCTTCCTAGAACAAGAACAGATGAGACCGTCAATGACGGCGTAGCTCACTCTGGCCCCGTCGAGTCCAGAAGGAACGACCTAAAGTGGGCCACCTTGCACAATAAATGTTGCAAGTTATATACAAGCTATATTCACCCTAGGAATACCGACCTATTTGCCAGAAAGAATCCACAACGCTGACCAAGAAGAAGCGATTTTTGTTGAACTGCTTAAGGCATTAAGGCTTAATTAGTCCAGAACTTCATTAATAATTGTAATTAAGCAAATCTGGGTACAAGTTATATGTACCCGGGGTACCCATACCTTCACGGCAGAAAGAGTCGAAATCAGTGAAGAATTGAGGGAGAAGAAGCGATTTGCGTGGAAACTGCTCATTAGGGATTGATTAATTACTCTATATCTTCATTATTAATTGCAATTATGCAACTTTGGGTAGAAGCTATAGTATATGCACCCCAGGCAGACCGACCTTCCTGCCAAAAATCAGTGAAGAATTGAGAGAGAAGAAACGATTTTTGTGAAACGTGGACGATGCCGGACGGACAACATAAACTCATCACCTGTTGGCTGGATGAGAACAAAACACTAAGGATGGAAAATTACCGAATGCAACTCCACATCAGTAAGCATGATAAATCGGTTGCGTTATTGTTAAAAAACAAACAAACAAAAAACATTTTATGTCGTACTATATGGCTTTGAAAAAGGGAACGTTTCAACATTCGGTAGAGGTAAGCAATATGAAACTATTGTCCATCATCCATACAGGACACTTTTTCGATGGAATAAAAACATTTTCTATTCCCTTCTAGCGGGTTTCATTCATTTGGTTTGATAGCATGCAATATTGTTAGCATATCGCTCATCCTACGTGTATTACGTCACTCTAGTCTACCCAGTGGAGAATGAGCGAGTGTTGAATACGGTTTACGATATTGCATGGTTGTCAAGACAACACGACGTCGCACGTCGGAGACGTAAAACTTCCGCGTGAGCGAGCGACTGGCAATTTATAAACAAGCATGGCTGCCAGGTTTGCTTCGTTAAACAGGGAAGATTTTGAAAGAGACGTGTTGAAGACCCAAATGGAATGTGTATGAATAATAATGGCTTTTTTCATGGTATATGGAATATCTCTGATATACGATGGAAAAAAAAAAAAAAACAGCCAATATTATTGAAATATGTCACTCAGATCCGCGAAGTATTTCCTATGAAAAATGTGAGTTTTTCAACACAAGAAGATAAACTTCATCTCTTCAAGCCACCGTGTCATTTCTTTTTTTTATTCTAGAGACACAAAAGTATCAGAACACATCAATTTCCTCACGAATGACATATAGAGATCACGGTTTTGGTTCTCCATGTCCTGGATGGAGCTCTGTATGAAAAATAATACGAGTGGCGTATTTCCCAGTAAAACACTCGGGTTTATACCATACGTTTCTTTACTGTCGCTGTCCGGTCTTGACATACGTTCGTGACAAATCGTCAAAATTACACAAATGTGCGTGAAAACTGAGCTCTGGACGCCGCTACACGCCGCTCTTTATGCTTTCCCTCCCCGTCGTGTACAGTCGGATCCTATTAATCTGGCGCACGATGATAATAGCGCCATTATGCACGGCATTATAGGAAGGTCCCGAGTTTTAATGCAGCGTGTGGCGCTTTTGTCTCCAGAATCTCAAAGTGGCTTTTCTGCATGATTCACAGCTGCGACTCTCCTCCCCCCATCTTCACATGTAATCCTGGGACAGCGTGAGAGATTAACACGCTGTCTGTCACTCCAGCGTCTTCCAGCTCTCGCGCACGCGCACACACACACTGCTAGGAAAGCAGGAGCTCACGAGTTCATTTACTCAAGTCTTTTATTGATTGGCCCATTTTGGAACTGGTATTGACATTCCGCTTTTGTGTTGCAAGTAATGGGAGTGAATTGCAGCTCCCTCTGGGATCGTCGTCTATGGAGTCAGACCTAACTGTCGAAACCTCACAGCGTGTTAGCGTTTCACAGTCGTTCATATTCACATTTCGACACGCTCTTTGGAACAAAGCCGGCGTTTCGAGTCACTAGGTGACCTGTGTGTCGATATCTGCTTGCTGAATCGGACTGACCTATTTAGGACGGTGCCAAAACTTTTGATCGCACGCTCAGGGGGATCAGACTGGATTTGGCTCAAACAGCGGATTAGGTTCTCTTGATCCCGGTACACCCTTTTGTGTTTTTTGTCATCCCGTATGCAGATGATTTTCTGCGAGAATAGCTAACACACAGCTAATTAAGTGATCTAAGCCCCGCCCATGCTTAGTTATAGTTGCTATCGAGATTTCAGCAATGGAAACAGGTTTCAGGTAGAACCTGAGCGCGACTTTTTTTAAGTACACGTCAAGCAGCGTTAACGTCAACCAATAATGCTGATCTGATTTGAGAATTTGACGTAGTTACGTTGATGTTAGTTACGTAAGTATTTTTTACATAATGTTTAACGTTTTTTTTTTTTGTGCGATTTTAAGTTAATAAGAGACACTGGTTTATTTTCGACTTGGTTAATTGGTAATAATAGCGACATGAAAATGTTTGTTTTTGTGGATGTTACATCGTAACGTAGTTAACTTTGATTGGTCGGTCGATGTCGTGTGGTTTGTGTGGAGACAGACAGGATGGCTCAGGAGAACAAAAGGATATAAAAAATAAAAAAAAAGCAGTTTTCCACGTCTCATCCCATGAATAGAGCAGGATTGTTTCAGCCATTTTGGTTTGGTTAGTCAGGGCATGGTGTGTTTATTTAGCGTTGGTGGAGCTGCGCGTGTGTGTGTGTGTTTCTGGGAAAGACGAGTACCAGACCAGAGGATAGAACATGCTCATGAATGGGCCTAGTGTGCTTCTTATTAAAAGCTTTTTGGAGAAACTTCTTGGATGTTCTTGACCTCGTTATTGCGACGTGCAAGACGGGCGTGTCCTTTTACGTCTAGAGGAAACCAGAATTCTGCTCGAGCCTTATGCATGTATGAGGTTTGCATTTCTGTCTATGTTTAGCGGCGTAGCAGCGTTTGCGGTGGTTGGGCGGCGTGTGAACAACCGAGCCAAAATCTTCAGGCTATAAATGGGAAGAAAATGTAGCCTTAGAGAGAGAGAGAAGTGCTGCAGTCCAAACAAAAGCACCCTTCACATTTTTTTTCAGATATGTAAAATCACACCAAGCCCATTATGTCTGGGATAAAAATAGGCTCGACAGTTTGATCTGTAAATCAGGAAGTGACCTCATTTAGCCTTCCCCAAAATGAGGTCTGCCGTCTTGTGTTTTCCTTCACGTCTTTCCTCTTTTCAGTCGTTTTTGTCAAGGTGTCATGTCTGCTCTGTCATCACATCTTTTATATTTAGCAACGAAACTGAAACTTTTGACGAAGTTCGCGTCCTTGTCTTCGTCTTCGTCCGATTGTTATATCTGTAACACGATCAAATTAATGTTCAGGAACAAACTAATACTGAATAACTTCTTCATGACTGATAGCACAGTGCTGCTGAACTCTTGATTCTGATTGGTCAGTTGATTAGATGCTGTAGGGATTTTTATTTTTATTTTTTTCTCCCCATATTACTTTCCCCAAGTGAGAGAAAAAAGAGACTGGTGTGAGGACGAGTGTTTATACAGTCGCTGCGGTAAGCCATAAGAGGAACTAAAACTAACTACAGACTGATCAAAAGTATAACGTCGATCAAAAATTGTAACCGTGGGCAAAGTGCTGTAGTATAAAAGGAATAAAATGCGCCGTTATTGGAAAATCATCACCTTTCAGGTGGAACAGCAAGTGCAAATTATATCGGTGATTATTTTCCGAAAAGAGCGTGCACTCAAAAATGTTTTACTTCGTGCTTAACGAACATAATCAGATGCTGGGATCAATATTTTATTATTTATTATTATTATTATTTTTTTAATACCATCTCATGAAATTAAAAATAATCTCAGGAGTATAAAACACTGCTCAGATATGATCCCTAGTTAGGTAATTTTCCTGTTTTTTTTTTTACATCTAATCTATCTATTTTCTTTCGGAAAATACTGGGCATGCATATTATTGCATGATCTCATTGGACTTGATCTAATTTTATTTAATAATAATATTTATTATTATTTTTATTATTTAATTTTAGAAAATACTGGGTATGCACATTACTGCATGATCTTGGATTTGATCTAATTTTATAATAATAATTTTTATTATTAACTTTTAGAAAATACTGGGCATGCATATTACTGCATGATCTCATTTGGATTTTATCTAACTTTTTATTTAATAATAAAAATTATTATTATTAATTTTTTTTATTTTTTAGAAAATAATGGACATGCATATTACTGCATGATCTAGTTGGATTTTATCTAATTATTGTTATTATTTTTTTAGTTTATTGTTTGAGTCTTCAAGTTTCGTGTTTTTTCCTGATGCCCTGTGTAACATTTCTACGTTTTCCACAGAATACACTTTCGCTGGAATTTTTCTTCTTCAGCGGGGGTTGCTTTTTTTTTTTTGTAAAGTGCCCCAGTTAGACCCCATGACATGGTCACCCGAGACCGTAATCACCATTTAACTGTTCTCCTGCCAACACTTCCTGCTGCACAAGAACAACTTCCTGTCTAGAAAACACTGCATAGGAAGCATGCTGTCTGGAACAATGTGGAGAAATGAGAGCTCGGGCGATGAACAGGAGGGGGTCGGGGAGAGAGAGAGAGAGCGAGCGAGCGAGAGCGCTGAGGAAGCTCTTTCTTTTGTTCCTGGTTTCTTTGATCCGGAATGAGGAATGAAGGTTTGAGAGATTGGCAGCGGTGATTGAGACGAGCACGCAGCTGCGTGAAGAGCCTCGGAAAGCTTTCAGAGACGATGTGAAAAAGCTGATGATTGCACATCGATACATGCCAAACAAATCGTTTTGGAAAATTTTCCTTTTTTGTGTGTGTAAGCGAAAGCTTGTTGCTGAAGCCAGCCAGATTTGATGATGGCAAAACTGCGTACAGCTTACAAATCGCTAGCTTTCCCACCCGTACACTACATACATCATTTACTTAGACGCCTCATTCTGTTTCGATTCCATACCAAAACCACCAAACTGTCCTGGACTCCAGAACTGATCAGGACATGTTCTAGTTTTTATCCATTTATAGTTACGTTGTCGGTTATGGAAAGTCCTTCCAACCGAGCGAGAATCTCGGATGGAGGTTCACGCGATATCTCAAGTTCGTAGGATTGATGTAGAATTATCTTCGCAACCAGCAGATTTTCATCCAAACAGGCTCGAGGATATTTCAAGCATACAACTTGGTAAACAGAAGGACTAGACTTGTTGGCGTTGACGGCATCACGGTTGATACGTTTGGCGTCAATTTCCTCTCTATGAAATTAAATTTAACAAAGAAAGAAACTTGTCGGGTTCCTGTGGACTTTCCTGCTCCGGAAAACTTACATTTTATTTTTGATAGACTCGTTATTAAGTGAAATAAACATTTCCTTCCGCAAAACACCACGCTGTCAAAGCTTTTCTGAAATTCTTTGTTAAATTCACTTTTTAAATTTACTCGTGTTTACACGCCAAGATTTCAACAAATTCCTTTGTATTGATTTCGGAATTGTGCTTGTATCGCAGCTTGAGTAACTTGTAGCCGTGTCGTGATCGAAAAGGCCCGTCGTTCTGAAAATGCATGAGGTCATGTTGTGTTTTTGTATGCCGTGTAGATTTGGTAATGGTGGAACGGAGGGAGTGTTGGCAGGCTCGAGCCAGCTGTTTTTCTTCACCCACTGCTGACTGGTACAGCTGCACAAGAGCGCTCCAGTTATTATTTTCATTGACGGTTATGTCATTTTGAAAAGTGTCTGATTTGAAAAGTTTAAACGTAATGTAATGTAATATTATATATCCCTTTGTTTTATTACTTTAATTGACGATTGTTTTTCGAGCAGCGGTTGAGCACGATTACGCTCATTTATATATCAACTACATTGGACCATAAATAATGTTTATTTTAACCAAGAATTGTGGTTTGGTTGGCTACAGAAGGATTGGATTGGAGGCAGGAACTTTTTGTTTTGGTCTGTCAAGTTTGGTGGGTTTCTCTCTCTCTCTCTCTCTCTCCCCTGCCACCCCCTCCCGTTTGTGGCCAAACAGATGTGCAAGATTTCGAGTTTACTCACACTGACTGCACTGTTATTATCGTTGTAAAGAGATCCAGAATTCAAAAACCTCCTCAGATTCTCAACATTTGGAAATTCTTCCTTGCATTGATTCTGATTTCATTTGATTTGTTAACATGTAAATTCTCTCTGCTCGTGCTAATCTATAATTCATTGTTTTTTTTTTTTTTGCAGCTTGCAATGTCACTATCCACAACCGCTGCCGAGACGCGCTGGCCAACTGCGCCAAAATGAAGCAGAAGGTACAAAACGCAGCCAGAAAACTAAACGAACACTAGAATGATGATGATTCAGTCAATGATTTAGTCATTTCCGTGCTCTGATATGACTGGGGGAAGAAGGGGGGGGGGAAACTAGCTCACAACATGGTATTAAACTCGCTCGTTTTCCTTTCCTGGCAGCTGAAACATGGCACACACTGGAGATTGCATTTAAACACGCCTTGCCTTTAGGGTTAGTAGCAAACGTCCTATATGCATGAATTAAAGTACACTTTAAATATACGGATTTATACCAAAAAGTGCCGATTTGACAACCGAAATGAACGTGAGATCTATTTCTATAATATTGAAGGTAGTAATGCTCAGCTGTTAGGCAGATCTCGCGTGCTTTTTGCATGAATATGTTTAGGAATTTCTCGATGAATTAATGACTTGCTTATTTCGAGGACAGCGTTAAAGCAAAAGTTGAGACTTTATTTACTGTACACGGATCAAACCTTTTAAATCATTTCATATCACACGGTCTGACTAATTCTTTGGCTTTTATTAGTCTGGTTAGATTTCATCATATATTTAGTTAAATAGTGATGAATATATCTAGGTTTTGTTTACGTGTATGAATGTATATGGGGTGGGCGATATAATTCATAAAAATATCATCACCACAATTTGGCGATCCATAATATGGATCATAATATACAAGTTTGCTTAACTTTTTTTTTTTTGAGTTAATGTCTCCAAAAATAATTTATTTTTATTTAATATTTCAAAAAGAAAAATGTAAAAAAATAAATAAATAAATCGTGCTGGGGAAAAAAAGTAAAAATGTTAACATGAAGATTTTAAACATTTTAATGTCAAAGCTGTAAGTTTGTAATTCTTAGCAAAAAAAAAATTTTGCACAAAATATAATAAAATAAAATTTGATGACAATTTTTAAAAAATGATTGTCATCATTTCAAAAAAATATTATTAGAAATTTTTAAGGAAAAAGAACACTGGAAAAATCTGTAAAAAGTGTAAAAATAAAAAATGCATATAATTTTAAAAAGATCAACATCAAAGCAGTCAGTTTGTAGTTATTCCTGAAAAATCATTTTGATAATTTTTTTTAACATTGATAAAAATAATTATTTTTCACTTTAACATTTCAAAAAAAATCTAAAAAATTAACACTGAAAAATCTGTTAAATTTTTTTCAAACATTTTATGATTTTAAGCTTTAACATCGATGCAGCCAGTTTATCATTATTACCAAAAAGCAGTTCAATAAAAAAAATTGATAAAATCACAGTATCTCAGAAAAGCATATTTTAACAAAATTTCTAAAAATATTGATTCCACATCCTCTGTAACTTTGATTTACAAAAATGTTAACATTAAGATTTTAATGTCCAAGCTGTAAGTTTTTACCAAAAAATAAATTTTGCCCAAAATATAATAAAATAAAATTTGATGACCAAAAAAATTTTCAAATGATTTTTGTCATCATTTCAAAAAAAAAAAATTAGAAAAATAACACTGGAAAAATCTCTAAAAAGTTGTAAAAAAAATATTTTTCATATAGTTTTAAAAAGATTTTAACATCAAATCAGACAGTTTTTAATTATTTTGATGAAAATAATTTTTTTTAAATATTTAACATTATTTTTCATTTTAACATTTAAAAAAAAAAAATCTAAAAAATTATCACTGAAAAATCTGTAAAAAAGAAATTTCAAACATTTTATAATTTTAAGTTTTAACACCAAAAACCAGTTCAATAAACAATTAATAAAATCACATCACAGTCTCTCAGAAAAGCGTATTTTAACATCATTTCTAACAATATTGATTCCACATCTCTAACTTGGATTTACAAAAATGTTAACATTAAGATTTTTGTCAAAGCTGTACGTTTGTAATTTTTACCAAAAAATACATTTTGTGCAAAATATAATAAAATAAAATTTGATGACTGGAAAAATCTGTGTTAAAAAAAATTTTTTTTTATAATTTTAAAAATATTAACATCAAATCAGTTTGCAATTATTCTCAAAAAAATTATTTTGAGAAATAATAAAGATTTAATGTTGACAAAAATAATTTCATTTGAACATTTCCAAAAAAAATCTAAAAAATTTACACTGAAAAATCTATTAAAAAAAAAAAAATTCAAACATTTTATGATTTTTAAAAATTAACATCGATCCAGCCGGTTCATAATTATTAACAAAAAGCAATTAAATAAAAAAAATGAATAAAATCACATCACAGTATCTCTCAGAAAAGCATATTTTAACATTATTTCTGACAATATTGATTCCGCATCATCTGTAACTTTGATTTACAAAAGAGTTACATACTTCATCATAAACTTGAGAGATTCTCACACTTCTGATTATTATTAAAAACTGATGTGTTTTTGCTTTTCTCTGTGTTTATATAAATTAAAGCTGAACTGGTATTTTTGCTCTTGCAGCAGCAGAAACTGGCGCTGGGGAGGAACAGTTCAGCACTTCAGAATGTGGCCCTACGCACCAAAAGTAAGCGCCTCCTTTTTCTTCATCATCTGAACAGATGCCTTTGCTTTACTTGCTTGTGTTGTTCTTATCTCCTCCCGTCTCGGCACATAGCTTTAAACACCTCCTCGGGCCTGAGGAGCCGAAAGGAGCGAGACTGTCTCCTGCCGGTTGGGCAGTTTTTTTTTCTACACACACTTAGTAAAACTTTTATAGTGTCTATGCACTTTGTGGTATTTCAGTGGGGGTTTTTTTTTTTGGGCAGTCAAGGAATGAAAAAAGTGGCGTCTTTCTGCATGGTGTCAGTGCTATCATGGTGTCTAATCTCGAATAAACTTTCGACGAGGATTCCAAAAAAAAAAAAATCCTTAAGAGGTTAACGTCTTCGTATTTATTTTTTTTTGTCTCACTCCCTCTTTTTCGTCTTTCAGCTCCCATCATCAAGGAGAGGCCGAGTTCCGCCATCTACCCCTCCGACAGTCTCCGACAGTCCATCCTCGGTTCTCGGCGAGGACGTTCCACTCTGTCCCTCAGCAAGAGCGTCTCCACCAACAACATCGCAGGGTGAGGGACTGACAAAGAACAGCAGACTTCGTTTCTTCTTGTCAGATTTGATCCGTTTTAAGCACTTCTTAAAAGAAAAAAAAAGTAGTTTCAGCAAAAGGATGAAATAAAGAAAGACAGCTCTTAGTGGTGGATTTAAACCTACATGTCGATTGATTATTTGGTGCGTATTTGTAGAAATCTGAACGATGACTCTCCGCTGGGCCTGCGACGAATCCTCTCGCAGTCAACTGACTCGCTGAACTTCAGGAACAGAGCCATGTCCATGGAGTCTCTGAACGATGACGGTGAGACGGAACATAAATATGGCTGACGATCTGGTTCTGTTCGAACCAACCTCGAGTGTGTGTGGCTCGTTATGTTTAGTGATAAATAGCGTTCTGTTCAGTGCTTAGTTTTCACGCATCTTGTATCTCTCCACACACACACACACAGGAGAGGTTTATTACGCGTCAATGTTGGAGGAGTTGGAGAAGGAGGGCCGGGACTTCGAGGCAGACTCGTGGAGTTTGGCGGTGGATGCGTCCTACTTACAGACTCACCGTAAAGACGTGATCAAGCGGCAAGACGTCATCTACGGTAAGTTAGTCTCGTTATCGAGCACTCTGTCCATGGCGTGGCGTCCGTCCGTCGTCCACGATCCAGTTAAATCGTATCTCCTCCGTCAGTTCGCCACAGATTTCCGTTCCGATTGTTTTGTTTGAAAGAACTCATCGCTCATGGTCGTTGTTTTTTTTTTTTTTTTGTCAAATTTTTTGCTAATTAGGCCAAATTAACAAATTGTCCCTCCTCTCTCTTAGTTCTCGCCTGATTTCAGTTCTGATCGATGTTTTGGGTCTTGGATCTTCTTTTGAGGAACGAAACTTGGTCGGTTGTTTTGTTGATTTTCCCGTTGTAAGCAATTTGTTTACAGCTTTGTTGATTTTCCGTGAAATCGTACCTCCTCCGTCGGTTCTCACTGGGTTTCAGTTCTGATTGTTTTATTTGAAAGAACCAGTCGTTCTGTACAACACCGGGTCGTTGTTTTGTCAAATTTTTGCGAACGAGCTGCTAATTAGGCCACCTTAACGAGTTTTGGGACTCTTGTTAGAATTGTATCTCCTCTCGTATTTCTCATCCGATTCCGGTTCTGATCGATGTTTTGGGTCGAGCTTCCCTCCAGGAACAAAATTTTTTGTTTTCTGATAAACAATTTGTTTATTTCCAGTTAAATCGTGTCTCGTCCATCCTTCCGTTCTCAATGGATTTCAGTTCTGATTGTTTGTTTTATTTGAAAGAACCGGACCTTCTGCACAAAACTCGGTCATTGTGTTGTTGTTTTTTTTTTTTGTGTGTGAACGAATTAGTAATTAATACATTTACTTCTGATTAGAATCATATCTCCTCTCTTGTTTATCATGCAAACTCAGTTCTGATCGATGTCCTGGGTCGATCAGATTTAGTCCTTTGTTGATTTTTCCGTCATGGAGGTTGGTCCTCTGTCACCGGGTCACATTTCAGTTCTGTTTGTCTCGGTCGTCAGGGTTGTTTTCATATCAGGCCAGTACGTCCTTGACGTTCTGGTTTGTGTCTGAGCAGCGAAAGCACTACGCCAGGAGTCAAACTACAATTCTGTTGATCGTTGGCTACAATAGCCATGCAAGCACGACACTATGAAATTCAAAATTAAAGCCAAAGTACGTCTAAATGTGTGTCGTATTCCACTAAAGACGTATCCCTTAAAACACGCTCGTATGAATGGAAGCTCGTGCCCATGAACAGATTATAGCTGCAGGAAGAATACGTTCAGGGTGAAGAGGAAAGTTGTGTACGTTTTATTTTGGCCCGTACTAGAACGTCGAATGAACAATGGTTGCGCTGTGCCATTTCGCAACAGAGCTGATCCAGACGGAGCTTCATCACGTACGAACGCTGCGCATCATGGAGGGCGTGTTTCGACGCGGTATGCTCGAAGAAGTGCTGCTCGAGCCGGGCATCGTGCACGCCGTCTTTCCATGCCTGGACCAGCTCGTAGTGCTGCACACTCGCTTCGTCAGCCAGCTGCTGAGCCGACGGAACCACAGCTTGGCACCAGGGAGCACCACCAACTTCACCATCCAGCAGCTCGGAGACGTCCTGGTGGAGCAGGTGGGCGCTGGAGCTGTGCTCATACCGAGATATTGACATCGGACAGAATGAAGTCGCTGACCTGTGCGGTTTTTGTGTCCAGTTTTCAGGTCAGAATGCGGACGAGATGCGCAAGTGCTACGCTGAATTCTGCAGTCGGCACCTGAAAGCCGTGAAGTTCTACAAGGAGCTGCTCGCACGGGACAAGAGGTTCCAGAACTTCATCCGGGTGAGTGGCAGGAAGTGATCTTCGAGACGGAGAGAGATTAGGACGTGTTGCAGTATTTTAAGAATCATTACTGAAGTTTTGTTGGTGGTTTATTTTTTTCGTGGGCAGCGAGTGAGTAGAGGATCACTCCTCCGCCGCCATGGAGTCCAAGAATGCATCCTGCTGGTCACGCAACGCATCACGAAGTACCCAGTGCTGATCCAACGCATCCTGGACAATACAAAAGGTAAAACGCTGTCGCTTCTTCTACTGCAAGTTCCTTAGACTGATAGTCGTTGAATTCTCCATTCTGATTGGTCAAAAGGTAGAACAGCAGATCTGAAGTCAAAGCAAATCCCATGTTTACATTAATGCGCACTTTTTTTAAAAAATCCCACAGCTAGCGAGGAGGAAGCGGAGTCTCTGAGCCAGGCGCTAGTCCTGATCCGCGAGCTCCTGAGTTCTGTCGATCAGCAGGTTCAGGAGCTGGAGCTGACACAAAAGCTGCAGGAAATCCGGGCTCGGCTGGACCCGCGGGCCGAGACCGAAGTGCGGGGTGGAGTGTTCCGCGGCGGAGAGTTGCTCCGGAGAAGACTCCTCCACGAAGGAACGCTGCTGTTAAAAACGGCACAGGGCTCCAGACTCAAAGGTAGCGTGCGCGTGTTTCCAAAGAGCCTGATTATGACCCGCTGTTTACTTTCCTCACGAACACGGTTTTTATTTTCACAGACGTGCAGGTCTTGTTGATGACGGACATCCTGGTGTTCATGCAGGAAAAAGACCAGAAATATTTTTTCCCGTGTCTGGTGAGTGAGTCAGACGTCTCCGAAACATTTCTCGTTAAAATAAGAGGCGTAGCAACGTCTGAATTGTTCGTCTGTTTAAAGGACAAGCCGTCAGTCCTGTCGCTCCAGAACCTGATCGTCAGAGACATAGCCAATCAGGAGCGAGGGATGTTCCTGATCAGTGACTCCACCCCTCCGGAGATGTACGAGCTGCACGGCGCCTCCAAAGACGACCGAAACAACTGGATGAAAATCATCCAGCAGGCCGTGAGCAGGTCAGTTAAAGAGATTGTGGGGGGTTTTTTTCCTCTTTTAAATCTCATTCATGTAATCCAAGGATCCCAGTCGATAACATGAACAGTATGTGTGGTTTAAAAAAAAAAAAAAAAGACAGACAGATTGACCGAAATGCATAAACTGTTTTGGGTTTTTTTTTTTTAACTGCAAATAACCGTTCCGTATTTTAACAGCTCAAACTCTTCTCTTCCACAGATGTCCGTCTCGGGAAGATTTCCCTCTGATTGAGACGGAGGACAAAGCTCTTCTGCGTCGAATCAGAGGTCTGTACCAACCCGAGTCCTATTCTTATCACTGAAATAACACTGCACGACGGGAAATCGAAGTTAACGCTGCTTTTACGGCATAAGGGACGGCGACTCCCACTTTCTCATGAGGGGAAAACTGTTTCTTGGGAATTCTGAGTCAGCCCTGATGTCTGACTTCAGATCCGGAGATGAGTTAATGTTTATGAGGCTAAATAAACATGTGACGCGTTTAAATAAATAGTCTTCCAATCTGAGTGATAATTTCTGTATATATAATGAGTTATAAACTCGTATTCCTCCCTCAAGAATCTAAATGCTGAATTTCTTCATTTATATAAATGCATTTTTTCCCCTTTTCTGTCTTTGTTGTTCTCTCTCTCTCTCTCTCTCTCTCTCTCTCTCTCTCTATCTGTCTCCATCAGCGGATATTCAACAGAAGGATCGGGAAGTCCTGGAACTCCTACAGGAGCGCGTGACCCTGTTTTCCGACCTCGCAGAGGTCACCGGAGGTCAGGAGGTCACGATGCCGACCAGCTCTCGGAACATGTTCAGAGCCGACACGCCGCACGCACCCCAAGCTGAAAAACTGCTCAACAGCGCCATCGCTGAAGGTCTGACAACATAACATATAAAATATAAATAAAGTACAATAAATAAACTATTACATGGGGAAAAAAATGGTGATTTTAGAAATATGAATTAATTTTTTTTTTCTTTATTAAATAAATCTAGTGGACAGATTAAGTGAACTCCTTCTGGGCTCCAGCATTGAGCTTCCTCGTTCCTGCAGTTCCAACAGTGACCAGAACCACACGGAGGCGCCAGTGAGCAGTAAGTCTTCCCCTTTCGCGTTAAAATTGTCGAGGAAATGTTTTAATGCTTTTAAAAACGTTATAAAATTCTGCATTTTTTTTTTTTCTTTCTTAAAATATAGACGGAGAGACGGTTTCGGTAAACGGAAGTCATGATGGGAACGGTTCGTCACAAAAAGTAAGAGACCGATTTATGGAAATATAGCTTTATAGGCTGTGGAGGTACATCCTCCAGACACGCCCACGTCTTTCTACCAGATATACCAGAAGTGAGGAGTGCAAAAGTTTACACACGCCTCGGACAAAATAACGGCTTTACAAAAAATTGTCGTTTCGTCAGTTCTTTGACTCTTGACTCCCAGGGACCTCCAGGAGTCCGTCCTGGATATCCACGGGCTCCCTTTTTGTATCACATGACCGTACTATCAAGGTACAATTGTATTTTCTTTTCTTTGTGCAGGACAGAAACGGTAACCAGTTGCAGGACAGAACTCCCAATGAGGTACAGGTTTGTTCCTAGAACGAACAATTTCCCAAAAAAAAAATTGTTAAATACGATGCTAACTCTCCAAATTGGTGTTTGTGTGTTTTAGGAAGTTTGCCAAAGAATTGTAAACCTCACCACGCACCTCCACTCACTACAGGTCAGTCGGTGAGGAAGTGCGGCATTCCTCCATGGACTCCTATATTAATCCTCCGTTCTCTTAATTTCAGCTGTTTAATCTGCGGAATTCTAATCAAAGCCGTCCTCATTTTCCTCCCTCCTTCTCTCCAGGCAGCAGTGATCAGACAGGACTCCATCTTGGAGCTGTGCGTGCGCGACGGCTCCAGCTCCACCTCCACGTCCACGTCGTGCTCCACTCCGTCCACCTCCACCCCCAGCCCTCTCGGCTCCACCCCCATGCGTCTGATCCGCTCTCTGTCGCGTGATGCCCTGTTGGAGGGCGTGTTACCCGGGGCGGGTGCGGATCAGGCCTTGCTGCAGCGGCACTACGCCCTGCTGCACGATGAGGTGTGTCGTCTGCGCCCGCTCGAGGCCCGGCTGAGGGACAGCGAACGGGCGAGGACGCAGCTGGAGGCACAGCTGAGGGAGCTGCAGGGCACGCACAGACGAGACAGCACAGAAACGACCACCTCGCAGGTGAGCGCTTGGTGTTCGTGTTGGTGCTCCAGAAACCTAAGGACGTTGTGGTTATTGTGCTTTTAACAGCCTCTTTTTTTAAAAATCATCCCTCAGCGGAGAGGAAGTGATGGAAGCCACGTCCCCCTCGCCCCACTGGCCTGTCAGGAAGCTGACCAATTAGACGGCGTTCAGGAAGGAAGTGAGGAAGAAGACTCTGACGAAGAGGAAGAAGTTCGGATTTCCCCACGCTCAGACAGTCCCAGAGGTGAGACGAGTGTGACGTCTTTAGTGTGAAGGATATTGTCAACCTGGAGCAGTTTGGAGACACGAGGCAACGTGTCGGCATTATAAATCAAAAACATCCTGCAATCAGAAGGCATCGTATTAATCACTTAACATACAAAAGCGCAACCTCTTAACAGCTTTTAGTAAACATACGCAGGTGATTTTATAGAAAATCACGTGCTGATTCGTCGAGAAAATCTCCTCGAGCGACTCGGCAAAATGGCGGCCGGTTGCTTCACCGTAAGAGGAATTAATAATTATGAAAGAAAATGCTGTTCCTAAAAGCACTTTTTTTTTTGGGTGTGTTTGTGTAGTTTGATGTTTGTTTTTTGTCTGAGTGTTTTGCCCGCCGGTTGTGGTGTAGCTCCAGACACAGTTTCGGGAGTCGGTTCCCTCCAGGCATTGGTTCGCCGTTGGTGATGCCTGTGCTCGTTGCTGTGAGCTCGTTGCTCATTTTAACATCATGGTTGTCCAGCGCTCTGTGCAGAGGTGCTTTAGTGCTTGGCGCGGTGGCGTCGCGGCGGCTGTGCTGGCGGTGTAGGATTTGTTTTCGTGTGCTTTTTGGTGGTGGCTGCTACACCACTGGAATGACATCCATCCTGACCTCTATTTAGTGGATTTTTTTATTTTTTTTTTCCTGATAATTGTAAAGCGACCTTAGGTTTTGAAAAAGCAGGGATGAGAGTTTTCCGCTTTTTCTGAGTAAAAATCGACCTTTTTAATATTATGCCAAATCCGTTGAGATTTTTTTTTTTTTCCATTTATTGAGGGGGGTTGGGGTACGTTCCTTCGTGATACTCGAGCGTAATTAATTCCTACGAGGATGTTACTTGTTTACATTTTCGCCATCTTTAGTCTCGCGGTAGAATCCGTGTTATCTACAATGTAATTGGCCAAAACATCGCTGGCGAGAGCATGATAGCCAATCATAACAGTTCTTACAAAAG
>JAODOF010000016.1:6017246-6029074 GCA_027576175.1 Sciades proops | reverse complement strand
GGTATGTTTCGGTATTATTTACACGGAAAACTATTGTGATACGGAATTGTTTTGTCAGTTTATTGTTATTCTGTTATCGTCCGAGTCCCATCACTAGTAGTAGTCGGCAATTAGTATATAAAATAATCTCGATATAGAGCGCTCTCGGGTAATTCGTGGTCTCTTTCTTGGACCCCGACCATCGCGTTATATCGAGGTTTCAGTGGACTTTATTTTAAACGTGATGGCGTAATCCATATAGAAATTTCTCATTATGTGAATGAGAGGCTAATGTGTAAATGTGCATGCTTGGAAGCGTGAGGAGGGTATGACCGACTCCCTCCCTCGACTTGCATGAACGCTGAATTTCTTGTGTAAATGCTGTGATGAAGGATTTGGAGCCAGCTTAGTAGAGAAATGTGCACCAGTGAGAGAGAATGGGTGTTTTACATGTGAGGACCAGTGACTTATTGTTTTGTCAAGGACATGAACGTGATGTGCTACAATCTAACTTTTTTTTTGTGCACCCCTGTCGTTTAAAAATGACTTGGTTACTGATTCTTGTCTCGTCCTTTTACTTTCTCTATGGAGAAGGTGCAGAGAACGTAACCGATGAAAATAGACCTGTAGTTACACACCGCACTGCTGCAGTGTGACTGTACTCTCTGCTCTTTGCATGTACCTGCTGCTGTGAAGCTCTGGGAGCTGTGTTGAGGTTTGTTTGTGTGTGTTTGATAATGCTACAAACAGGATCAGCAGCATGGTGAGTGGTTTCCTGCATGGTATTGCTCTGGAGTGCGGAGGGGTTTTTTTTTTAATTACTTTGCAACTTGTTAGGTTGCATGAGGGTGACTTGATTCATGATTGCTTATCATGATTATTCAGCTAGCATATGGACTTCCATCATGACATGATAAAAGATTTATTCCTGCACAATTATCTAAGTGGGTAAATGTGAACAAGCTCCCTTTGTATTCATAAGCTCTGATACTTTAATGGAAATGTAAACGGCTGAATCCTATTTTTTTTTAATAGCTCTGTACTTAATGCAGAATATTTGATGGTACTCGGTGAGATGACCAGAGCCAATATGACGCTAATCATAATTAGCTGCTTGTTGAATCATTCCGATCCTTCAGAACATGGCTTGGATGTCAAGGAAACTGTGCACACACTGACTGTAGTGTTGCGTTCCAATTTAGTCGCGCTCTCTTGTGAGTGCGCTCGCTCTTGCCTACATTCTCTCACTCCCACTCTCCATGTTCTCTTTCGCTCATAGCTCATGCCTGAGCTATGTTGAGGCCAGGACTGTTCATTCCCCCTCACTGTCATCAATCCATCCACTCTTATTTCATCACTTTCTGTTCTGGCATGTATTTAGTTCGCCTGCGCTCTGTCTCTATTGCTAATATTTCTGCCTCTTTCCTTACTGTTCACATTGCTTTGTCCTATGTTCATATTCTCTTTTTCTCTCTCCCCCCCTCTGAGAGAATATTTGAGTTGCTTCGGCTTTTGGGTCACCTTCTAATTTGTCCCCTTTTGTCTGTGCGCTCGGCTGTTTCGTCTTTCTATCTACTGATGGCAAAAGCGAGCCATGACGCAATCTAATTTTTCTCAGAATTAAATTCAATTTGATGTGGCTTTCACTTTTCTCACAGAACTGGAAAGGCTAGATTGGAAATGCCTCGAAGTCTGTCTTATGAGTGCTACTGTTATCTGGGTTTTTAAAACGTTTGTGTAGACAGTTCAAACAATTAGTTAACATGAAGACAAATCAGGAGTCATTTTGAAGCTTTATGGCCTGCACGTCAGGTTATGCAAAGGAAGTCATTTGGTGCAGGTATGTGGTTTTATGACTTCTCTGCAAACGGTGGGAAGATTGTAGGTTCCAGTGTAGACTTTGAGCTGAGCTAATTGTTAATGCCAGCATTAGGAAAGCAGGTTTAACAAGGTTTAGACCACAATAGAAGGGAAGAGTTGACTAATCCCTTTCAGCTTGACATGATCATACAAACTTTTTTTTTTTTTTTTTTTCCCTCCCTCTTGCTGGCAGAGTTTACTTGGCCATGGATTAGACATGATCTCAAATATAAAATGTTAGGACTTGACCCAGTTAAATTTTATTTGTCTGGAACGTTTAGCAATAGACATGTAGATTAGGATCCTGAAGGAGCAAGCCACGTGGCTTGCTAGTGAGAGATGGACTGAGGTTCGAGAACTTGTCATCTGGAAATAGTACAAATCTTTTGAGGCAGGGACGACACCAATAAGGTTATAGCCTTTGTCGCAAGCTCTCATAACCTTGGCAGGGATGTCCACTCTGCTGTCACGAGACAGATCACGGATTGTCTTGACGTAAACATGCATGCTAACATCACCTCGAGATGTAGTTGGCGGCTAAACCTCGGTCAGAATGGGCCGACTTGGCTTGCGCTCAAAAGCTAGCAAGTTCACAACTTTTGCTAACACAGCTAAACATCAAGCAAGTGCAGCTATGAGACAAGGCGGCTAATGTGGTGATCCTTACTGGTTCAACAGAAGAAAGGCCAGCTCATTGTCTCTTTTGCGGCCTTTTATACAGTATCTCTTGGCTCTCACCAGTGAGTCAAGTCCAAGATTTATTCTTCTCTGGTCTCTTGCTCGGTCATGCTTTTTCTTCGCCCAGTACTGTGCTACAAATGTCTGCAAGCGCGATATGAAACTCGCAGGAATCGACCCAAATAATTGGGAGTTGCTGGCAGCATGCCATATTTGAAGGTCTCAAAAGGGGTGAAGAAAAGCTTTACCAGCAGTCGGAGGAAAGAGGACAACGGAGGGAGCAGAGGGCAATCCCGGGTCCCCAACCCGCACTCTAAGTTCACCTGTAACTTGTGCGGAAAGGACTGTCATGCAAGGATTGGACTCCTGGGTCGTTCCAAACGCTGCTCTCCACAGGACTGACCTTTTTACCATGACGCTACCATTATCTTGAGAGGATGCCTACGGTTCAACAGCATAGTCTTTTGGTCCCTTCATCTTGACTATTATGTCGATACTGAGATTGTCGATTTAGTTTTATAGGTGGTGCCATAAAGCTTTTCGCAGCTCTTGTGAGAGGACTCGTGTGCCACCGGAGTAACAGTGCTATAACTGGTGGAACTTGGAATGGAAGAAAAGCAATTCTCCCTATAACAAGTGTGCCCTCAAAATGATTTTGAAGCTGATGTTTTAAGGTAAAATTCCTACATAATATTCCTTTAACAGGTTTGAGCATGGCTGCGTGGGTTTTTTTTTTTTTTTCCCTTTCCTCTTCTTCCCAGACTGACTTGTGTTACAGATTACATAACCAGGCATGTCTTTTCAGTTTCCTAATGACTTTGGCCTTGTGTTGTGGGACTGACACTTTAGGAATTAGATTTCAGCTCGTTTTTTTTTTTTACATTCGTCTCTGGTACACCGACAGCTGAGCCTTCCAGCTTCTGTGCCCACTTGCAAAAATGTGCACATGCATCATGCTTGAGGTATTCGGCAGGATATTTGATCCGTTTCTGGAAGCAGTCATGGACTTTCTCACACCTCCGTGTTTTGTTTTGCAGAGAGGCTCGCCACCGCTAAAGAGGAGAACCTTAAGATCCACGCCACGCTGGATGCCACTCTGCAGGATCTCAACAACTTCTAAAAGTCTGCACCGCCCTCTCTCTCCTCTGTTCCTTTCACCCCACCTTTCTATCCATTTTACCCCCTTCAATTATTGCTGGGTGGCTGAACAAGGGCAACTAGTGTGGGTTTTTTTTTTTTTTTTCTCCTTTTCTCCTCCTAGTTTAGTTTTTTTGGTGTAGGTAGCACTTTAGTGTCATTCCTCACTTTCCAGCTTCAGCCCCTAGTATTTGCCTGGCTTCCCTTAAATTTTTATTTTTTTTTTCCCCCCCCTTCCCATATACTCTCCTGTCTACTTTAAACGCGACTGCATATAAGGCGCCAATGTGTTTGAAGTTGAAATAGTCCTGATTTTGATTCATTCCTGTAATTGTGCGATTGGGTAATAAGATGGCTCTCTTTTTCATATTTGTGTTCTGGTTTGTTTACTAGTCCCACAGTGCAATATTAACACAATATGGTATAAAGAAATGGAAAGGTCTGTGCAAAATGACTCTTCCATGCGGCTTTTTTTTTTCTTTGTAATTGTTAATTTTTTCCTGCCTCGTTCATTTCAACACGAGCACTATTCGTTGTAATAAATTTTACTGTGCCAATACCGAGCATTTTGCTTGGAAAAGAGACCATTTAATAATGCTACGTGTCAAATTTATTTCTGCAAACACGACTGGCTCCGAACGGTTTTCATTCAGCCTTTCCATTTCTTTTTAAGGTTTAGGTGTAGAGCAACAAACACAGGGCATCACAGTTAGCGTTTGGTCTGAGGTGACAAATGTAGTTAAACCAGCCTTCGTCTTTGAGGCAAAGGCTTGTTCGTCTTTTTCCTCTTAAGGTCATGATCGAGTTCTGGGCAGAGGGACGGGGTGTCACATTTTCCACTGCCAAAATCAAGGTGAAAGGGTCAATCGAGAGCAAGAGGGTGAATAGTTCAAGGTATTATCACCTTTTCAGTGTACTTGTCTATTCTGTGTACGCTAGGAGAGAATCAAGTACTTCAAAGCACCAAGAACCTTTTTAACTGGAATTGCAAAGTTCAAGATGTAAACATTTTGCTATCAGTGTTTCATTGTAATAATGACACAAGATCAAAACTTGTTTTTTTTTTTTTTAAATAAAGTACTATAACACTTAATGAGCTTTCTGGGATTGTTTTTCAGTCATGTCAAAGGGGAAGTGTTTTGGATTATTTTTAAAAGCTTTAACTTGAGCTGCTTTGGAAAGAAGGGAAATGATGGCATTGGGTGTAAGGATACCAATTGTTAACGGGTTTTGATGCGTATGGTCTATGCCAAGTTTCCCAAAAGCATAACGCACGGATTGTTAAATGGTAGAGCAAGCAGCACAAATGAACACTTAGTTAAAATGCTCTTAGCTTTTAAGAGGCTTTTGGGAAACCCACTACTGTTTAGTTCATTCAACCACTTGTCAGTCTATTGAAAGACGTGACTTGCCTTCTTTAACAGCCAAAACCTCTAGATTAACTGGATTGAAGTCAAGATTTTGGCTCGGAGTGATATGATTTCAATTTGTTTTTATAGATATTGCAAATAAACATGATGGGCAAATGTCCAGTAGATACCTGACTTGTCCATGTACTGTAATTCTTCACCAAGCTTTTGCCACAATGTTGGAAGCACAACTTTTTTTTTTATATAGAATGCCGTTAGATGCTGTAGAACTGCAATTTCCGTTCCCTGCGACTATAAGGCCCAAACCTGTTCCAACATGACAAGGCCCCTGTGCACAAAGCAAGCTCCATGAAGACATGGTGTGCCAAGGTTGGAGTGGAAAGAACTCAAGTGGTCCTGAACTGGAACGGACGTCCTCGTTCAACGTCAGCTGATGCTCATGTGGTTGAACAAAAATCCTCACAACCATACTCTAAAATCTACTGGAAATCCTTGCCAGAATAGAGGCGGTTATAGTAAAGGAGGACCAAGTCTGGAATGAGATGTTGGGTGAACTCGCACAGGCTGTCCTTTTTATAGGCCCTTCGTTTCTAATGTTTGTGCTTTTTTTTTTTTTTCTCAACATATTCATGCGACACTTCCAGATTCAGCGTTGATCACACTGAATCACGCTAAAGGCATCACCTGATGTTTTTGTGCTTTACAACAAGGCTGATTTGTATCAAATGCAGCAGGAATGGGGTGTGAGCTGTGCAGAATGCTGCGCTGTAAATTCCAGGTGTAACTGGCCTCGGGCAAAAATGCCAAGTAGTGGGTACCATGAGTGGTTTCTGTATTTTCCAAGCTAGCACAGGCTCAATGAAACAATGTCTAGAGAATCTGGAATAAAATTATTACTGCTACAAGTACGTCGCATAATCTTAGGAACGTTTGTTTGAACATGAAGCTCACTTCCTGATGTAGTCTTTGAAAATCTGAAGGTTATTCATGTATCACGTAAACAGGATACAACATAAACGAAGCCCCTGGAGGATTTCCGAGATGTATAGACTGGTGGAAAAGGGGGACGTGGTTTGAGGGTGTTGGCCCACTAGAAGAGCTTCAGTGCATCTTGACTTTTTGATTTGATAACTCGCTGGAGATGTACTAGAGCGATTCAACGATATTAATAATAAAATAAAAAAAAAATTTAAAAAAAGCATCATGTGGTGTTTTGATGATCTAGAGCGCTATATCAAGTTTGTGCCAATTTCCCAGTTATGTTTAGGATGGATAAGATCTGTGGAAAATATGCCATAGCATTTAATTTTTTTTTTTTTTTATCAAATTACGTCTGTCCTGTTGATGGGGACAGGGTCATCCTGAAAGACACACTCCTGCCAGGATAAGACTTATTAGAAAAAGCACATTTAATATAAACCTATGACTTGAATTACAGCAAACCGTACTGTTTGAATGTTAGAGTTGTGATTAGTACAATTTTTAATTGTAGTTCAACAGTCTTATCTAAAATTGAGGTAGAATCAAGTCAAGCAAAGCTGTTAAGGTTTAACGTAGACGCTCGGGCACTGCTGGTGCTTGGGATTTAAACACAATTTGGTGAGTTTCATTTCAACAATTTCTCAACTCAACTCAACACAATCCTCCAGAAAAGGACACCGTAAGTCATACATGCAATACAAAGGTAAGCAGCAGCGTAATATTTTAGCAAACCTGAATATAAATAAATGCCCGCCGTTCTTGGAGAGCAAAAAACGCTCCCTTTCATTTAAGCAAACATGGTCTATAGCCAGTGGACGGGACGTAATACTTCCGTTCCACAGGTAAGTCTCCTGTTCATTGTCCTTTTGATTTTGTATCTTGTGTGCACTGGTGCTCCTGTGTCCTCTCCCGAGCTAGTGACACAAGTCCCTCAAGCTGTCTGTCGAGAAGAGCGACGTCTCCGTCGTTCCTTACGGTCCAGTCAAAGTCCACTCCTTGATCCAGACCGCATTCAGACTCTGCATCGTCTACTCCTGAGGAGCGAAAGGTGGGTAATATCGGTCAGCTTACAAACAAGGTGAGCTGTTCTGACATGGTGAAACTAAATCTCCAACTTGATGTAAAGTGCCTTTCCAAATCCAAGACCTTGCTAAAAAAGGACCGACAAAATGAGACGGTTTGCCAAAGCTGACATGGCAAAACGATTATCCTTTTCATGCCATCATGGAACTTTTTTTTTTAATTAAATATATAAATCGCTCAGTTCTGTAGAACCCTCTGATATCGAACTCTGACTTAGCCATTTGTAAACTGCTGAGCTTTTGTGTTTTTGGTTAACATTTTTGTTGCATCTTCTGTAAGTTAAGTGGATGGACTGCTATCCTGAAATATCCCTGTAAAATTTTGAATTTTATTCCTTGAGTGACTGCAAGATGTCCAGTATGCACCCTCCGCCCTGCTTCAGAGCTGGCCATTGGTGTGCGCTCCCCCCCCCCCCAAAAGAAACCTCTCATCTGAAACACTGTACAATATCAGCTGTCCTTCTGCAAACCGTTTGACTTGGATTAGGACTCATTTTTTGAGTAAACCTTGCAGAATTCATCATTCCAAAGGGTTCAGCATTTTAACTGTGTTTTTAAGAGATTGCTGCACAGTTTGTATGGTCGGCAATTTTTTTTTTTTTCCTCCTTCCCTCTCTCCTACCTGCAGTGAATCTCCATCCCCTCTCAGCCCTGGTTTGCTCCGAGGCCTCGACTCGGACACTCACGCACTGCTGTGGATATTCATCCCAGAACCACTGCAAATCTGACATGCGCCTGCAGTCACTCACGATCTAGTGGGAGAAAGACCGGGACTGTTGAGAAGTAAGCAGTTAATCCAATCATGAACAGGAATACAAGTTCTTACAGTGCATCAGGTTAAGGTCAAGCTATAATCCCAGTTTACAAAGCATGAAGTACATGAACAATTACAACAAAGTGCTGCTGAATTAAACAAACTAGGCCCGTATCCACCGTGATCTAAAGTTCATGCGTGTTTTACATTTTGCAGTTCTAAATTAAGATTTCTCATATTCAATGATGTTTTATTTCTATGTGTCAAGCTAATCTTTGTCCAAGACGAGATTCTCTCTTTTACCCCAGTTTAAAATTTTCCCCATCATGATGCTGTATTTATATGAAAAAGCTTCGAGTCTGCACGTAAGATCTTTGCCTGGCCTCACATTTACATTTAGCAGACGCTCTTATCCAGAGTGATGTCCAGCACACCCAGAGCCTTGCTCAAGGGCACGTCAGCCATTCCTACTGGTCTAGGGAATCAAACCGGCGACCTTTTGGGCTGCTTCTCTAACCTTTTTGAAATTTAGTTGCTTTAATGTTTTTCTTAAAAATATTGTCCATGATGGAGAAAAATGATTCCTTTCTGCCAGTGCCAGAGATTGCTCTACAAGTCTGAGCAACTCCTGTATTTTGACAGCTGGTCCTTGATCAGACGAACTGGATTTTTCAGCAGGGGCGTGATGACTTTTTCGGTTTGAAAATCCTCTTGGTGACGAGGGTTAAACTGATGTTGGTCCTAGTACTCACCCATACAGGCTGAGTAGCTCCACACACCACCTTGCGGCAGAAGAAGCCCGGGTCCCGGTTCCTCTTGTTCTCCCCCCAGCTGATCATCTTAGCCCGGTGCTGCTCTTTATATTGGCCCGGCCCCAGCAGTTGCTCATAGTCCAGCCTGTGCTCCTAATGATGTATTGATTTTGAATCAGTTAATATTTACAGTGAGTGATGTGATTTGATTGAGCAGTATGAGCTGATTTATACCTTTGCATATTGCTCTTTAAGTGGAGCAGAAAGCCGGAGAATGCAGCACAACTTTGGACTCAACCTACACACATTTATACATCATTAATAACAGGTAGATGGCTCATATTTAGGAAATTGCAGCAAACCGGGCCGGAAATAAGTTTTCCAAACAGGTTTTTTCCAGCCACATGATGTATTTCTGTTAAGGATATAGATTCAACCAGTACTTTTCATCACATTGTGCATATTTATCCAGGTTATCTGTACTAGCAGGAACTCAAATAAATTGCTTTTTGCACCTTTAAATTTAGAACCAAAACACAGGCTGCATTGATTTAAATGTTTAATACAATTTTTATTTTTTTTTATTTTTTTTTTTACCTTTTTTGTATTAAATCTGTAACGTAGTCCTTTCCAGACTTCCGTTTTCCGCTGAATAACAAAATAAGTTTTGGTTCTGAAGCTGTCATTATAGATCAAACTCGTGTGCTTTCAAGGCATTCTGAAATGCTTCTCTGCACCTCCACTTCCGCATTCTCTGTAACCACGCCCCCTTTCTCGACACCGAAATGCGATTGGTTAAGTTTTTTTTGTTTTTTTTTGAAGCGGTGTAATTTTAATCTTTCGCTCTGTTTACCGTAATGTACAGAATACCTGACCTCACCGTTGTGAACATTTTACAGCACGCATTTTTGCAAAACAGCACTGGAATTTATCAAACGGCGGTCTTATTTACAGAAAAGATGCGTTATATTTATTAGTTATAACGTGTTACAGTAAAATATATATATATGTATTTGTAGTGGATAAGTCTGTCATGTTTGCATAGGAAACTGTATTTGTACCTTTACGGTAATCGGATGAGGGTCACGCCATGTGCGTCAGCAGCTCCTCCAAAGGGAGAGACTTTTTTTTTTTTTAAATTTGTGACCAAGTTGGGCACAACAAAATAAAACAAGCTGCATTAATACAAGATTCAGATAAAACTCACTTTGATTTTTTTTCTTTATTTATTGAAAAATGAAGCTGTAATAGACAGCTCAACATTATTAAAGCTAAACATGAACAGGGATCTATTTATTTCTTTGTTTTAGATGTTACTACTATTATTAATAATAGTTTATATTAAAAAAAAAAAAAAAACAAGGATGAAAGGTATACATTTCTATTTTACATGAAGTACCCGAGCTACACTATGAACGGCTCGGGTTTTTTTTTTTGGAGCATTTTTAAAGCTTTTCTGAGTCTTTTGAGCAAACAAAACACATTTTGCTCAATATGAATATTTATGTTTTAAGAGAATTCCCAGACAAAATAAAAAATTTATATAAAATTATATATATATATTTTTATAATACATCGAATTATGTATGTGTAGACAACATTCGTGTGTGTGCTGTTTGGGTTCATCTTCCAACCGCGACTTTTATTTTGGTAACGCGAGCATTTCCGCTTCTCATGTTTTGTAATCTGACCGGAAGTCTTACGATGTCAACATTACAAGTTGTGTGTATGGGATGTGGTGTGATGTAGCTCCAGCAGAGAGAATCTGCGCTTCCGGAAGGCCGCGGGTGAATGAGTGTAGATGTGATTAAAGGCTGCCAGTCATGAACGGGAGCTGCAGTGCGGTGCTGGATAAAGAGGAGCATGTGTTAAAGCTGGGGGAAAGCTTCGAGAAGAGAGCCAAGTCCTCCTTCCACACCATCAGATGTGAGTCAAGCGCGCGCGTGTTGTTTCCAGTTTGTTTGTCCAGTCCTCTGTACTATCGCGATATTTCACAGGGAGAGCGCCGTTAGCATAGCGCTGCACTCGCTCAGCTTCTCTCTGTTGACGTCATCATGCCCACTTTGGTTCGTAAATGACGTCACAGTGCGCGGTGTGCTTCCTGATGGAAGCGGTGCAGTGCTGTTAGTGTGTAGGGGGGGTTTCCCAGTTGTCAGAGTGATTTTGCCCCTGCGCCCCCCGAAACACCAGGGCTGAAGGAGATAAAACTCTGTTTCTACACGGAGTGGACTGGTTGCTCTCCCAGAGCTCTGCTCAGTGGACTGGTTGCTCTGCTGAGTGGACTGGTTGCTCTCCCAGAGCTCTGCTCAGCTCTCCAGTCTGATTGGCCAGATGTTCTTGATTAATTTTCCATAACAGCAGCTCTGAGAGTAGATTTTTAAATCAGGTTTATTTATATTCTCTCACACTTTCACTGAAGTAACAACAAAACGAGTGAAGTTTCACTTTATTAAGGTGATGTTTGTTTGTTGAAAGAGTCTCCAGAGTGCTTTCTTTCTCTCTGTTTTGGAGCAGGAGTCTCCAGTGTCTTCCTTGTGCAAGTAGTTTCCTCCTCCTTTCTCTCTACCTTTTGTAGGAGTCTTCAGTGTTTGCTCTCATCTTCCTGTCTCTCCTTCTCTTCCTCTTCTCTCTCTCTCCTTTTCTTCTCTTCTCGTCCTCTCTTCTCTCCTGTTCTCTTCCTTTCTCTCTCCTCTTCTCTCCCTGTCTCTCCTCTTCCTCTCTCTCCTTTTCTTCTCCTCCTCTCTCTCCTCTTCCTTCCTCTCTCCTTTTCTTCTCTTCCTCTCTTCTCTTCTCGTCCTCTTTTTCCTCTTCTCTTCCTTTCTTCTCTTCTCGCCCTTCCTCTCTCTCCTCTTCCTCTCTCTTCTCTCCGTCTCTCCTCCTCTTCCTCTCTCCTTTTCTTCTCTTCCTATCCTCTTTTTCGTCTCTTCTCTTCTCTTCCTCTCTCTCCTCTTCCTGTCTCTCCTTCTTTCCTCTTCCTCTCTTCCTTTCTCTCTTCTCTCTCTTTCCTCCTCTTCCTCTCTCTCTCTCCATGTCTTTCCTCCTTTTCTTCTCTCCCTGTCTCTCCTCCTCTTCCTCTCTTTTTCCTCTTCTCTTCCTCTCTCTTCTCTCCCTGTCTCTCCTTTTTTTTTCTCTTCTCTCTCTCGCTCTTCCCGGTTTCTACTCTCTCTCTCTCTCTCACACACACACACACACACACACACACACACACACACACACACACACACACACACACACA